>JAFFST010046451.1:77157-87887 GCA_022414735.1 Noturus placidus | reverse complement strand
TTTTTTTTTTTTTTTTTTTTTTTAATTTTTTTTTTTTTTTTTCAAAATAGAACAAGACATGAGACCTGGCATAACAAAAATATAAATCTCTCTCATATATATATATATATATACAGTATATATATATATGCCTTTTTATTTTCATTTTCAGTATCATATGTATCACAGCTATAGCATGTGTAAGCTGAGTTGATCTCTTACCTCTTTCTCCAGGGGGTCCAGGTTGTCCAACCCTGCCTTCCCCTTTGTTGCCCTTAAAGCCCCTTGGTCCCATGTCCCCTAGAGAAAGTTACACACCGAATATGCATGTATTCTTTATGTGATCTCATACACTCTCAACCCTGTCTGTCAGAGAATTAGTAAGGCTCTGGTACCTTTGACCCCCGGGGGCCCCTGGAAGCCAGCTGAGCCTGGGTAACCCTGAGAGCCTGGCCTGCCTGGATAGCCCGGTGGTCCAGTGGAACCTTTAGGACCCTGAGCTCCAGTTGGACCCGGAGGCCCTTTCACTGTCTCACAGGGTTCACAGCTCCGAGGAATCATTGTCTGTATCAGCTGAGAGAGCTCCTCTGAGGGACATGAGTGTGCAAAGAAGAATCCTGAACACCTTTACCTTGATGGGTCTGGCAATCACAAGTTATACTTCTTCTGGAGTGAAAGTATGAGTCATTACTAAGCTCACGTTTTCAAAGCTCTTTACACAGTTAGAACAACAATGATGTATGTGATACAGAGAAAATCTAGTTAGAAGTAAATGAGGAAAAAAAAACACCCATTAGCTTGTATTGGTATTCTAATGGCATCACTTCCTATTCTATTGTTTACGCACAGTTATCAACATCCTTCTTTTGGTTACAACACCAACTGCAACACAGCATACACTGATGTTATTAAGCGTATAGCTGTCCAGCCTTCTCTTGTGAAATGTGTAGGTTAGCTACTTACGTCTTAATGCATCTCCACAGAGCTTTTTTAAGTGTTCATCAGAAGGAGATTTCCCCTGCAATACAGATTAAGCAGTTAGTAAACCTGGAGTCATTTCCTCAGTTTCATTTAGCATTAAGGAAACCTAACTGAGATCCTGATTTATAAATGTATTTTCTGTCAATGAATACTATCCTTAAACTACTATTTTATAAAATGCAGCCACAATTCCAAATCAGTTGGGACAGTATCGAAAATGCACAAAAAAAGAAAAGTAGTTTTAAAATTGACTTCACTCTGTACTATACTGAAAACCCATTATTTAACACATAATCTGATGTTTTACTTTGTGATTTTAAGTTATTTTTGAAAATATACACTCATTTCAAATCTGATGACTGCAACACACTACAAAAAAAAAAAAAAACAAAGAAAAAACAGTTGACTGTTTACCACTGTGTAACGTCATCATTTATTTTAATAACACTTATTAAGCATTTGGGCGCTGAGTGAAGACACCTGTTGGTTAAGTTTAGCAAGCTGAATTTTCCCCCATTCATCCATTATACATTTCACAGCTGCACAACTGTATGGGGCCTTCGTTGCCTTATTTTGAGCTTCATAATGCACCACACATTTTCACTCTGACACAGGTCAGGACTGCAGGAAGGCCATGACAGAAGCCGCACTCTCTCCTTACACAACCATGCGCTTGTAATCTGGGCAGAATGTCAGGACAGTCTCTGGCTTTTGGACCTGACGCTGATAACAGCATGGATGGTCCTTTTCTTATTTTGGTACGGAGAACACTATGAGAAAACTATTTGAAATGGACCACAAAACATGATTCCACTGTGATACTGTCCAGCTCAGATAAGACTGAGTCAAGAGAAGATTTCTGCTTCGGATAGTAAAGCCTTAACTTGCATCTGTGGATGCAGCGGCGAATTGTGTTTACCATTCAAAAGTGACAAATGTTTACCAAAGTATTCCCGATCCCATGTCAGGATATCCATTACAATATCATGATGGTTTTTAAGACAGTGATCTCTGAGGTATCAGAACTCACACGCTTTCAGAAGTGGATTTTGGCCAAGATTTGACAGGATTCATTGAATCTTTTTGTATTTATTGAATATTGTGTACCATAGAAGTTTAAATGCCCCAAATCCTACCGATTTGTCTTATTCGCTGTTGGCAGATTGGCAAACCTCAACCCATCCTTGCTCTTGATGTACTATACCTTTTTTGGAGGCTCCTTATATACTGTGATTCGATGATTGCCTCACCTGTTTCAAATCACTTTTTTTCAACTTGTTACAACACTATTAGACCTAAGTTGCCCTTGTCCCATCTTTTTTGGAACGTGTTGCATGCATCAATTTCAAAATAAATGTTTACCTTCAAAAAACACTTTGCAGTTGATTAGGTCAAATCAACATCAAAAACATCAAATACTTTCTCTTTATACATTTTTTTTAATTGTTTGTTTGTTTGTTTGTTTGTTTAAATACAAATCAAAGTATATTTAGAAAATCACGCATCTTTGTTTTTATTAGCATTGTCCATACTGTCCCAATTTGTTTGGGAATTGGGGTTGTTTTACAACCTTGAAACAGAAGAAGGTTAGACTAACTTCTCTAAAGGTGCTTTATTCATTTCAGTGAAGTCAGTGAACTTTCTAATTATTCTGGTTGCATGTCTATTCAACAATCTGTTCAATCATCTTCAGTAATCACTTTATCAGTGGATCTGGAACCTAGGTAGGCACTAGTCTTACATACAGTATCTGCCATATACCTCACATGGCACTAGTCTTACATATCTGCGCAACATTGCAAATCAGAAGCAAATTTATATTTGGAGACATGTACTGCAAGAAGACTCACAGGTTTGCCAGGATATCCTGGAAGACCGGGATGCCCTGGTGACCCGTCCTGTCCTGGAATTCCACGTGGTCCAACTACTCCTATGTGTCCTAGGTCTCCTTTTATCCCATCAGGCCCTCTATCCCCAGGATCTCCTGGAGTACCTCTCTAGATAGGAAGGGGGGAAGCTTTCCTGTTACCATGGAAAATCTAATGATTTGATCTTTGATCTTTCATCAGGTTGGGGTGCTCCACTCCTTGATCCAGGGTACAGTTTCATAGTGTCCCTGCTCACTCTGGGATTTTTAGCAAACTCTCATTCATTCTGCTTTTTTTATTGCAATGTCAGTGTAAGTGATGGAATAGCACTAGTGGCTCCAGCCCTCCATGCACCCTGCACTACAGCTGAAGCTCATCATCCTGATACCTGTCAACCTGTCAAATATAAACACCCCCACGGACACGACTATCACTCCTCTAAAATGCATAACTATCTTGTTCCTTCAGCAGGAGGAGACAATGCTGCTTCCTGTGTAAAACGAGGTGGAAAAGATTAAAATACAATTTGTGAGTCTAATTCTACAAACCTCTCCTTTGCTTCCCCTGAGTCCAGCTTCACCCTGGTAATAGAAGGCAGAAAGAGAAGGAAAAAACCCCACAATTGTTAACAATTCTCACATTAACATCAAAGAGACAAATAAAGACAGCATTTGAGTTGTCAATGAGATTGGAGAAGAGGGGGAGAAGGGAGAGTGAGTTGAAGGTTATGTAGCAAAGCCTTTCCTGAATGTTTCCGGTGCTTAGTTTTCTTTCATTTTGAGCTGATGAAAGTGGTGTTTTTCTATTGATGCGAGGGAAAGCTATGTATTGATTATTTGTCACAAAGAAAATCTTATTTTCTAAACCTACACAGCATGTGTAAGGCCAAAATATATACAATATTTCCAGTTGTGAACAAAAAAGTTAGATGTTAATAAATGTGCTATAGCACACATACACTAAAGAGATCATCTTTCCATTTTCAAACTGCCTCACTGTAAAAAATCTCAAATTAATACAATTGATTTCCCAAAGTCCATCTCTGTGATACAATATTCCAGTTTTTGTAATGTAATGTAAGTTGATGAATCGCATCCTCTCTTCATCAGTGTCCAATTCACATGATTTGTGCTGCCCCCTAGTGGACAGATGGTATGTGCACTCTCACCGGTGGACCAGGCACACCAGGCGTTCCATCGCTTCCTCTTTCACCCTGAAAGAGAATGAAAGGTGGTCTCTGTCAGGGGGTCTCAGATATGAAAAGGGTATCATTAGCATTTAATACTCAAAAGCAGCCTGAGGCTAAGAGCAACATTTGGGAGAGCATGCTGTGACATACAGTGCAGATTTAAACTGGTGCCGTTAATACAGATCGTATCACAGGAGACACACAGGAAATCCGCACACTGTTAAAAAAATAAAAAATAAATAAAAAACTTAACATTTCAAGGCAACTTGCTACACAGTTTGTTTTTATTTTAGTTTACTCAAATCAATTGTTAACCATGCGCTGAGTAAACAAAAAAAAAAGCTGTGCAGTAACTTGAAATTTTAAGCTTAGTCAACTTTTCTTTTTTATAGGGCACAAATCATCCCATTCCAGCTCTAGTCTTTTGGTTTAAGTCCATCCATGCATCCATATTCAACCGCTTACTGCTTTTCAGGGTCACGGGGAACCTGGAGCCTATCCCAGGGAGCATCCGGCACAAAGCGGGGTACACCCTGGAGAGGGTGCCAGTCCATCACAGGGCACAATCACATACACACTCACACACACATTCAGACACTTTAGACACGCCAATCAGCCTACCATGCATGTCTTTGGACTGGGGGAGGAAACCCCCGAGGAAACCGGAGTACCCGGAGGAAACCCCCGACACACGGGGAGAACATGCAAACTCCGCACACACATGGCCCTGGCGGGACTCGAACCCCGGACCCTGGAGGTGTGAGACGGACGTGCTAACCACTAAACCACCGTGTGCCCCTTTTGGTTTAAGTATTATATATTTTGCTATTTAGCTGAGATTGTTTTAGCTGCCACTGGATTCATAAAGCTCATCTAATTTTAACCTTGGCTAACAAAAAGTGAAATAAGGATCAAAATGGCTTTACCTGAGCACCCATTGGACCAGGTTCTCCCATATCCCCCTGTGAAACAGAATTAATATTATAATGGTAGGTCAAAAGAGGCCTTGTCAGTGGACGTTTCAGAATAGGTTGTGCATCTAATCACTGAAGTACAAATTATATAGCACAGCTCATGCAGACTAAACCACTGACTACTGAAACATCAACTCTGAGCTCTGATGATGATTTCTCCGAAACATTTTTTTTTTAGATAACTTACCTTATGTCCTTTAAAGCCAGGAAGACCAACAGCACCTTGTAAACCTAGAAAACCTGGTTCTCCTTGTGAGCCCTGTCAAATGTTTAAACATATCTGAATGAGTTTGAGGAACCAAAATCTCTTATCTCGTACATTTAGCCTGTTAGACTCTAGACGGCAAGTTTAGAATAATTACAATGAACTGATAAAATAAAACTTTTAATTAAACATAAGCTGTGTTCATTAAGCAAGAAGCCATATGACTGCAATTAAATAATGCTCGAAGCAAGATATTTAGATACAGACATAGCTATTAAAGGTGAACTTTATCATTTTAATCATGTTTTGCTAACACTTTACAACACTGTCTAATGACACATAGCAGGAATGAATGAGTAGTAACACCTGTCACTACTATTGGGCTAATTACTATAGAATACTGGGTACTCAGATATTGATAGTCAAGTAATAGTTTGGTAGTTCATTATGAACTAAGCAATACTTATTACAGAGTCGTATGTATCTCCTGGAGAACTACTAGCTAAGTATTATGGATCATTAAGTATTCATACTTTATTAATATTAAGTTACTAGTTATTTATGAGTTAATGAAAAGTACTGTGAAGTCTTTCTCATATTTCTACACATTTAAATATATTAATGATAAAATTACCAAGCAATGGATATCACTAGTTTTTTTTTTTTTTTTTATGTCACCCTTTATTTGCATTTTCCAGCCCAGAAATTAGGAAGGGTGGTATGTTATGATAAGTATTTAAGATATGAGGTTTCACCAGAGGGGGGAAATGGATAGCTTCTTAATATGTTAATATTTTCATTACAGTTGTAATCCATCTCACAGGCATCAGAAAGCTTTAAACATTCCAAACTGCTCTATTAACATAATTTATTAAAATGAATTTGAATAAATTAAATCTTACCTTTTCGCCTGGCACGCCTGGATGACCAGGTGATCCCTGTTGTCCTGTACTTCCCTATACATGTAGACAGGAATTAATAAACCAAACTTTCACACACATATACGCTTGTCATTTCTTCTACATGATGTCCACAATGTCCTTACTGTCAGGCATGTGTTAGTAATCTGTTTTATAAGAATATAATTTAAGGAAAAGAATTTATGCAATTTACAAATAGCCATTCCCATGGAGACAATCAGTGTATTTGCATAATTGCTGACGGTGATTTTTAATACCAAACTAACCTTAGGGCCAATTTGTCCGTCTGCTCCAGAGAACCCGGGTGGGCCCTGAATACCCTGAGATGTTGAAGCAGAAAGGGCACAGAGTTAAATATTTTGTGACTACTGTGGTGGAAGAAGATAACACGGTCTGCTGACTTCATGCATTACAAGATGGCCATAGTTACTGAATGCAATTATTGCTGCGGCTAAAAAAACTGAAGGTTGAAGTGGATTATTATATGCCTTTTTTTTCCAAATCATGCATTTGCTGAAGGTGAAGCAAAAAAGTACAGAGAGTCTTTAGAAATCTCATTATAAAATATTCTGTTTTCTGGCACTAGAAATGAAATGAAACATGCAGTAGAACAAGAAGTACCATATCCATATCCTCCTTTTAAAGGGAATGTGTTCCCTTATATACAACTCACATAAACTTCACATGTGAATAATCACATGATTCACATGTATAAATGTTTTAGACACAATAGGATTGAATTTGTTGACATGTAATCACATCTTTATTGCAAATTCAAGGTGATTTTTCAACATGTGGAATATGGATTTTTCAATATGGAATATTACTCACCTAATCACGTGAAATGTATGCAATCATTCTGTAAGGATTGTTAGTTAATAGAACTTAAGATGATAATATAAAATGTGTAGTGAAATAATATAATAAAATGTCTTTTGTCTGTGTGTTGTCAGGCGGGGTTGGGAAATTATGCCATTTTAACATCACACTCTTAAATACTGCAGTATAGTCTCTGACCACCACACACTGCAGCCACATTAAGACATAATTTGAGTCAACTGGATCTGCGGGCAGTAAACACAATTCAATTTGTCACTGTGGCATGACTCTTAGTCTACCTGCCTGGGTGTTCTCTAGATTTTCAGAACTGCAGGGTAGTAATAACATACTGTTATTTATTTATTTATTTATTTATTTATTTTAATGCCCTGTTTTAACAGTATTACATAGGTGGAAAATTAAATTACACAGCTGCAAATTGCATCATGTATAGAAATAAGGAAGCACATCCCCTTCAGGTTTGAAACCTACAAAACACTTTGTACATAAGGTGATTACAGCAGACAGTAAAACTTTGCACAATATTAAAGAAAGAAATGGTATGCTTTATGTTGAAAAAGGACAAACATACCTATACAATGAATGCTGCATGAAATTATACAAATCATTTCTCATTACAGGCATCATCACAGTTTGTGAAAAAATATTTTTAATAAGTGTTATGGCATGCAAACAAGACAATATTGCTTATTGCTTAATGAAAAAGAACTATTGGATGTATTCATCCAAAACATTTGATGTTGCTGCCAACAGTGTGTTCAAACATATGGCATACAGTCATATTTTCCATATTGTAAGTTTATAGAGATCTATACATATAAGTGTCTAACATATACTTAGAATATTTATGTGGTTGACATATTTACTGTAACTGTAATGATTTTTTTTAATTATTATTATTATTCTCTCTGGTTCATGTTTGCTCATCAAGTGTTTTAGTGTCTTAAAATACTAAAACCTTATCTTAGTTCAGAAAATCATTTGCATTCTCTGAGAGGTGCTGAATAATGACAGACCCTGTTTATACCAGGTTGTCTCATGAATCTTGTATCTGCATTGTATCCTGATAATTTTATGCATCATCTATCTGCATTTGGCAACCAACTTCCTGTGTTGTTCCTCGTTTCCAGCTGTTTTATGCAAACGATGGCTACAGTAGTTTCATATTTTTAATTTCCTTAACCCCATCATTTTCTTTAAGGCCTATATTATTCAGCTATTTATCTTAAAAGTTTATTTTACTGCAATTGCTATCATTTTTGAGTGACCACAGTGGAGTTAAATAAGTAAAGATCAGGTTTTGGTTGCAAAATGTATACTTGCATAAAATCTGGTAAAAATCCATTGATTTTATACCTGCATTTTTATGTACATAATCCCTATACGGATATACTATTGATACCAACGACTCGGGGAAACAACAAGGTGTAAAGATGCTCTTAATAAATGCTGATCATTCCTCAAGTCTCAATACGAACTAAAATAGTTGAATATCACTGAAATACTGTGTTGTGTGCAGATTTTAGTATTTCATAGAGATAACGCCATCATTTAAATTATACGAAGATTATAATTAGAGGAATATAACTTTCTTTACTGGTGTACTTTGTTATGTCTCTATTATTGGAAAGTACACTGCACAAATTGTTATTAATGAACTTAGGTTTTAACCATTAATTATGGCTTCTGCTTCCACCACAAAAGCTCTGGATTATGTTCTTGGATTTATTACTGGTGACTCTTTCTATAGTCATTACTGTCAGCTACACACCTGAAAGTGGCCTGGCCAGCTATAATGAGGAAACAGCATAAGCATTAAATTACACCAGAAAATACTTTATCTGCCTTTAATAGTTCATCTTTTGTTATACTGTAGACTAAGATATAAATGATTAATTAACTATTCATTTGGTTTAATTTCAAAAGGTTTCATTAGAAACAATATTTGTAATCTGTTGTTTTCTATTACTTTCAATTTATTGTTTATGTCTTTATTTCTGTTTGTACTTCACACCTTTTTTCTGGATCCAAATATAAGTTATGCTTATTATATGTATCCAAACTCCATCATTAAATGCCATTAAATACTTATTCACCTACTATAAATACAAATGGTGTTGCACAATTTAACTAAGGGTTTTGTTACCTAATACCACAAGATGGCAGCAATGAAATCAGATGAATTCCTTGCATAATCACAAAACATTGTAATATTCTATATTGGCCAATAGATGTCACTATACTCGATTTTTTGTTTCTTTTATCGAAGCACAAAAGCAGGATTGTTGTTTTTAGGTTCCGATTACAAATTGTTTTGTTGGCTATGTACAAATTGCCGTTCTTTGTCTTGTTCCATTGCACTTGATCTAAGAAGCAGGTTTTAAGATGACTGAAATGAAGCCTGTTTTGGGGATTTTTTTTTGTACACATGGGTCAGTGGTTCCAAACAGGATCAGGTAAAGAGGGGAGGTTCCAGTACTCAAGAAGGATGTTCACTTACTGGAGGTCCTTTAGGTCCAGCAGATCCTTTCTGTCCAGGTGATCCTCTAGCCCCCTAAACTCCAGACACAAAGCTAAGATCAATACCGATGTGATACCAATGTGACAGCAACAAAAGGGATTGTGTGGATTTACACAATTACTTTACCGCAGCATTGTTTGTCTTGATGCTCAAACAAAATCAATAACCAGTGCATAATGGAGGTGCAGGCTTTTCAAGTAGTATGCTTGTATATGGTCTTTTTACATGAAGGTAGCAAATGGTTGTACCTGATGTCCACTTGGCCCTGCCTCCCCAGGAAGTCCACGAATACCCTGAGAACAACAGAGCAATTCCCAGTTATTGCTGTTGCATGCTTGTGTTTTGATTGACAGATCTGATGATGCATCATACTGTGAAGAACAGGCCCCATGATGGTCCTGTCATTAATCACGATCCTCTTCTCTTGTTTCAGTTATTACATTCATTGCCATTCCACTTCATTACCATTAATGACACTAAATTAATTCTATGTTCTGGTTAAGTTTTTAAACAGCTAGAAGCTTGCCAAGAAAAATTACAATTACAGAGACAAATTTATGTAAAGCATATATGTGAATGAGGGCCTTTGATTGTTCATCTGGCCTCATTTAGGAAATTTAATCTTTTTCTTTAAGAACAAAGTGCTGATGATACAATTACACACATGGACTAGCAATCTGGTAGATGTCGGTAGAAGGATGTCTGCTGCATAGTGATTATTGAATCACAAATACAATTAGTGACAGGTTTGGGTTTAAATGTATGGGGATGATCCATAGTTCTATTTTAACAATTTTACCTAACATACAGTATAACTTACAGTGGGGGAAAAAAGTATTTGATCCCCTGCTGATTTTGTACGTTTGCCCACTAACAAAGAAATGATCAGTCTATAATTTTAATGGTAAGTTTATTTGAACAGTGAGAGACAGAATAACAACAAGAAAATCTAGAAAAACGCATGTCAAAAATGTTATTAATTGATTTGCATTTTAATGAGGGAAAAAAGTATTTGACCCCCTCTCAATCAGAAAGATTTCTGGCTCCCAGGTGTCTTTTATACAGGTAACGAGCTGAGATTAGGAGCACACTCTTAAAGGGAGTGCTCCTAATCTCAGTTTGTTACCTGTATAAAAGACACCTGTCCACAGAAGCAATCAATCAATCAGATTCCAAACTCTCTACCATGGCCAAGACCAAAGAGCTCTCCAAGAATGTCAGGGACAAGATTGTAGACCTACACAAGTCTGGAA
>JAFFST010046451.1:36091-45949 GCA_022414735.1 Noturus placidus | reverse complement strand
AGCAGGTGTATTTATACGGAGACTTGATTACACACAGGTGGATTCTATTTATCAACATTAGACATTTAAGTCAACATCGGATCATTCAGAGATCCTCACTGAACTTCCGGAGAGAGTTTGCTGCACTGAAAGTAAAGGGGCTGAATAATTTTGCACGTCCAATTTTTCAGTTTTTTATTTGTTGAAAAAGTTTGAAATATCCAATAAATTTCATTCCACTTCATGATTGTGTCCCACCTGTTGTTGATCTTCACAAAAAATTACAGTTTTATATCTTTATGTTTGAGGCCTGAAACGTGGCAAAAGGTCGAACAGTTCAAGGGGTATTCATTTAATACTTTCGCAAAGCACTGTAATTCCTGTCTTATTCTACATATAGCTATTAAGTTCAACACTGACTACCACACTGACACTGACAAAGTCCTGCTTTTGTCATCTAAGGGCAGGTAACACACCTTTTTTTCCTTATTTACTTTTATATCAGAATGAAACCTGTTAAAATATACATCAACGCAAGATTTATTTATTTTTTTTTTACATTTCTGATAAAACATGTTCTCACTTGCAGTAAAATAATGTGACATCAAGTTCTAAAAGCATTTTTCAAAATCTGTTATTATCATTTATAAAGACTTTAATTTCTAAAATGATCTTTTATAAAGACTTGCATTTCTGCATAGACAGTTGCAAGGTCTGTATTCATTTAATGATCTAGACTTGAATTATCAGCTATGTACCAGCTGAAATTCATCCGATACAGATGGCTTCTGTGCACTTAGCAAACATTTAACGGAAGCCCCACTTACTCAACTTGCAATTTATTTTTATAAAAGACACGTTGTTCATGAATAAACCGCTCATACGGATGCAGCTAAAATCCAGAGTCACACAACCATCTCTGTTCAAATTGATTGTATTAAACTTCTCTTTTCCTAAAACAACCAGGAACTACTGCACATCATGTTCCTTAAATACATTATGAAAGGCTTGTAGTGCCATAAGGAAAAGCAGCCAACTGTTTTTCCTTTCGCTGTGTGAATACTGAGGAAGGGAGGTGGAAACTATGCTTTTCCATTCATCTTGGCTGTACTTGGCTGTGTACAAGTAAATCAAAGAAGGAACATTCACCAGCATTACAAAAGCATATTGAGAAAGTAAAAATAACTATATGGAAAAGAATCAATAAGACTGTCATGTATAATAATGACAGCAACCAAATAAAATATATTTACTAAAAAGGAAACATTAAAGACTGTAATAGAAGTTTGTTTTTGTTTTTTTTTTTTTTTAAAAGAAAAAGCTCCATTATGCATGGAAATGGAAAACCACAGCAAGCATGGAAACATGGCTTGGTTAGAGACTACAATTTCACCTGTTTTCATATTCTAAAGCTGTGTGCTTTAAGTATGGAATAAAACACAACAGACTTGCACGCTGTCCAGGGTGTACCCCGTCTTGTGCCCGGTGCCTCCTGGGATAAACTCCAGGTTCCCCGTGACCCTGATAAAGGAGTAAGCGGTAGAGGATGGATGGATAAAACACAACATTGTGTTCCTTGTATATCACATTAATTTGGGAATGAAAATTGAGAATTTTTTTTTATTATTTCTTAAAGAACATGCTAGAAGTTGTAACAATGTATAGTTACATTCAAAGTTTGGGAACGTCCACAAATCAAGTTAGTTCCTGTTATCACTTACATTATAGCAGCTATAAACAGTTGTTCCTTTACCAGTTTCTATTTTTCTCTCTCTTGAACTCAATAAAACAAAAAATGCAGTCTGTTATGTTACAGAGAATGAGAATGCAACGCCTTCTCTCATGAAACCTTTATGGTGGTGGAAAACGTCTATTGCTGGCCAAAGAGAATTGAGTATTCAAAAGCACTGTGAAAATAATAATTAATCTTACTGTGGAACATACTGTATGTCATGTGACCTAAGAGTCTAAAAGGCTTAACATATATTAACTAGTCATTTTCTGATTTATAGCTCATTTTATACATTTGATCATTCACCGGAGCGTAATTGTATGCAACATGTATAATGAAGAGAAAAGGGGGGTTATAGCAGTACTTTACAAACCTGAAGGCCTTGCGAATCAAAAGTGACCACCTGTACCCCACTTGCCATGTTTGTGGTGGTAAAGATGACAGAATTCTCCTCTCCATGTAGTGTCACAGCCACTTGGACTTCTTGATCTTTAGAAAGTACCCTCCACAGGTCAAACCTTTCCCTGCTTGCAGTGCCTTTAAGTTGCAGAGTTGCCACAAACACATAGGATGGTGGAAGACCCTCTGGAAAGATCACCCTGTTAAACAATGTCAAATATAAATGATAATGAAAACATAAATAAAGATAGCATTACTATATGTGGATTGCTGCATTGAGACAATGACTGTTGTATGATCTCTTATATGATTTTATCTACAAACAATTGTATATGTACACTACCAGTCAAAAGGTTGGACACACCTGTTCATTGAAAGGTTTTATTAATTTTTACTATTTTTGAATAATATGATGAATCAAAGCTCATTTGTGTTTTAATTTCTTAACAGATGGTGGTGCCATACATAGTATTCCTGTCTCACACATCCAGGGTCCAGGATTCAAGCTTGAGCTTGAGCTCCAGGATGTCCACATGGGTTCCCTCCAGGTTCCTCCCACTGTCCAAAAATATGCAGGTAGATAGATTGCTACTCATTTTGTAAGTCGCTTTGGATAAAAGTGTCTGCTAGGTGAATAAATGTAATGTAAATGTACTCTAAATTGCCCCATAGATTTGAATGAGTGTGTGAATGGTGCCCTGCAATGGACTGGTATCCCATCCATGGTGATTCTGTCACATTGTACCTACAATGGGATAATCAGTTACTGAAGATTTTCTGTTTTCTTGATTAAGCTTTACACACTTGGCATCTTCTCAACCAGTTTCATAAGGGACCCACCCAGGATAAATTTACCAAAATGGCCAAGAACTTCTTGGCTTCGCAACCAAGTTGTAAATGAAAGCTGCTTGTTTGAATGAACTCTTTTTTAAGCAAAATTAGTAATTAAAATTGTATTTCATTCGAAAAATAAATCACTATATGGGCATAACATTACTATTTGTTACTATTACTATACTGTTTGTCTTTCAAATTTCTAACATATGCCTTTAACAAAATGGCGTTAAGACAATGTAAACTAGATACCACTGTACAGTTTTTTTTTTATTATTGTTGTTTTATTTTACAAATCACTGGACCCATTTCTCAATACCTACATCATGTTTTGAAAACTCTTGACACAGTGAGCACAACAGCAGCCGATGTGGGCTAAACTGTGGCTAATGTTTCATTGCTTTGGCACAAAATGCATTCAATGACTACATCATTTAAATGACATGAATTCGTTTCCCACTGAAACACAACCGTCAGCAAAACTGTAATCACCTACAGGCCATCTTGCACATGTTTACATACTCTTTTCAAAACTGTTCAACTTTACTTCAAAACCCAACAAAAAACTGAATCAAACACCAGTTTGCTACATTTCTATGGTAATACTGTGTTGAAATATATTCGAAAACTAAAGAAAAAAAAAAGAAGTACTATCATTGTAGCTGAACACCTACCGAGGTGTTAGTCTTTCAAATTCATCTATACAAAAGGGAACATTTTAGGAATGAAATGTATGAAGTGTTTTAGTAGTTTTTTGTGCATATTGCGTGTGAAATTAACTACTGTGTCAAGCTGAAAGTTGGTTAGGAGAACTGTGTGAAGAGTTTTTTAAAATGTAACCTAAGTACTGAGAAATGGGTCCTAGCGATTGTAAAAAACTGTAAATGTTTTTATTGACTGGTAGTGTACGTATTTACATGTATTTATATGTAAGGTACTTTGCTATATACATATATGTGAGAAGAACATGCATAATAAAGATATACAGCATACAGTATATACAGTGGGCAAAATAAAGGACGCGTCAACATTTTTGTCAGTAAATATATTTCTAATCAGGCTCTTTACATGAATTTTTCACCAGACATCAGTATTAACTCGATACATCTGGAAATATAAAGAATTCACAACGTTAAAGTCCATAAATAAAGTTATGTGTAATAAAGTGGAATGACACAGGAAAAAAGTATTGAACGCTAACTGAAATTGATTTAAAACTTAGTGGAGAAGCCTTTGTTTGTAATGACAGCTTCAAGACACTTCCTGTATGAAGAAATAAATTGGCCGCAGTAATCAGGTGTGATTTTGGCCCATTCTTCTAAACATATTGTCTTTAAATCTTGTTCAATTGGATTCAAGTCAGGGGATTGACTGGGCCATTCTAACTCCTTGATTTTTTTTTTTTTTTCTCTGAAACCAATTGAGAGATTCCTTTGCTGTATGCTTTGGATCGTTGTCCTGCTGGACGGTCCAACCATGTCTCATCTTTATCATCCTGGTGGACGGCAGCAGATTCTTCTCAAGAATCTCCCAGTGAAGGGCTCCATTCATCGTTCCTTCAATTATATGAAGTCTGCCAGAACCATGTGATGAAAAACCGCCCCACACCATGATGCTTCCACCTCCAAACATCACTGATGGTATAGTGTTTTTAGGGTGATGTGCAGTGCCATTTCTTCTCCAAACATGGTGTGTAGTACATTTTGCTTTCATCTGACCAGACTACACTCCCAGTATTTCATAGTCTTGTGCAAATGAGTTGTAGCAAACTTTAAACGAGCTTCAAAATACTTTTTCTTTAGTAATGGCATCATGCGGGGCGAGCGTGAGCAGTGGAGTGCATTGCTTATTGTTTTGTCCTTGGCTCTTGGGTTACTCGTCTGACTATTTTTCTGAATCCCTGGTCAGAAATTGCTCCTGTGCATGGCTGGTTGATGACAGAGTGATGTTGCTTCCACTTGCGGATAATGGCCCCAATAGTGCATTCTGGAAGATTCCGAAATTATGAAATACACCTTTATCCGATTCCATCAATATGTTTTGCAACAATAAAGTTCCAAAGATCTTGGGAGAGCTCTTTGCTTTTACCCATCATGAGATGTTTCTTGTGTGACACCTTGGTAACAAAAAGCCTTTTTATAGGCCATCAACTTACTAACCCAGCTGATATTACTTTGCACAGATAGGAGGTATAATTACTTACGGATTTCAGCTGGTTCCATACCTTGGAGAACTGCTTTTTCTTAGCAGGTTCAACACTTTTTTCCTGTCATTCCACTTTATTATACATAATTTTATTTATAGACTTTTATGCTGCAAATTCTGTATATTTCTAGATTCCTTGGGTGAAGTCTGGTGAAAATTTCCTGTGAATAGAAATATATTTATTGAAAAAAAGGTTGATACAGCCAATACTTACACACACACACACACATATATATATATATATATATATATATATATATATATATACACACACACACATACAGCACATTAGGTTGCAATATTATGTGCTATGATGTCTTGCAAACTGAAAGTTCATCTGTTGTGTTTTAGTCACAAGTTAGAAGCTTTAGGATGCAGAATTGTATACTTTATTGCTCCTTTCCATATTTATTCAGCCAACCGACAATGTAGCATAAATTGTTTGATAAAATATTCACCTGATTAATTAACCTGATTTGACACCTGTGTAAGTCATCACCCTCCCAAGTGACTAAATCACTGAATAAATATTAACAGAGGAGACCTATCAGGCAAGACATGGCATTATTACCGTATAGCTACACCCTCTTACTTTGTCTCCTCAGTAATGTCCACCCCTTTATCCAGGAAGTAAGCTGTTTCTGACAGCAAAGAGCCCGGTATCTTCTTGGCTTTCTGATGGATTTTCATCCCTAGTATCAGCTCAAAGCCCTTCTCATCCCGAGAGGCCACAGGGATACGTGTGGGACAAACAGATTCTGCAGAACACCATAGGGAAATGTGTTTTTATAATCCTCCTTATGGTAGCCTTCCTCTGCATGCCTTCATCGTACCTGATGATCAAACCATTATCTCTTATAGTACAGAACTATTGAATTCCTGAATCTGATATGTCAGAAAATGGTAAGTTCTATTTTTTTTAATAACAGCATAGTAATTCAGTAATTCGGCTGCAATTATGATAACAACTTATATAAGGTAAGGAGATACTGTATACGGAGATGTTTATTCAGAATTTGTGGAAGAAGAAGCAGTCAAAGGTTAAGCTGCTTCTTGAGGCTTTTCAATATCTTCAGGATGGAGGCTTTTGCCGTTTCACTGTAACATAACAAGCTGCATTTTTATGTCTTATTAACTTCTAGAGAGAAACAATGAGGCTGGAAGGGAACCACTGCTTATAGCTATTGTACCGTAACATAAATGATAACAGGAACATTTTTTTGTTCCACCACATGTGGTCTTTAATGTGGTGTTTGTTCCACTACATTAAACATAACTATAATGTGTCATGCTTTAATACATAAAAAGTGTTAGTACTGCCAAATTGCTGTGGTATATGAGGTACATTCAGAAAGACAGTTAAAATGTCTCTTCTACGTGGAGCTTCATGTAAGTCAAATTTTTTATATTCATTCCAGAGCAGTCTTGGAATTAAAGAAATGCATAGCAAAGAGAAAAGGGTTGTAGTTTGTTCATCACTAGGAACCCTTAAAGGTTTAATGTAGAAGTTGAAAACATAGGGTTTCAATTTCAGATAGAGTTTCAAGTACAACCACTACAGGAAGCTGAGAATCCTTAAGGAACCCAATTTTCTAAGAGTGTGCTCTAAGGCATTAAGACACTTTAAAGATATAGTTGGGGATTTTGGAGGAAATGTGTTAAAGATAGTGATTTTTAAGCTTAAAATACAAACAAAGTCCCTCTTTTCTGTGTTCTCAAAGCCATGCCATATACATGCCATATCTCTGAATCCTAGTGGAAGTGTTAGTTTTCTGAATTGAAAAGCAACTGTCAAGTAGAGTTATATATGGTGTGACTGGTTGAATTTTTTGGTCCTCAGGTTTTGGGTTATCTATTTAAGGTAAAAGACCTGAACACACCCTCACACTTTATATGCAAGCCTCATATAACATTTTACTAGCTTTCTTTCATTTCCAGGCCTCACCTTCACAAAGCTTTTGTTCCATGGAGTCTCGTATGCGATCGATGGTAGTGTAGTCCTGTGCATACAGCACGTAGTAGCTGGATGGTGTGTTAGCGATGGCAATCAGCTCTGAGGTGGTGATCTCTGAGCCCACTCCCACTGCAAATACAGTGATTCCCTGTGCTCGAGCCTCTATACTAGCATCCACCACATCATCCTGAGATTTCCCATCAGTCACCACTATGGCAATGCGATTCCTACTGGTATCACTGCGCTTTGAGGAAGCAAACACGTGATCAACTGCAAACTTGATGGCACGCCCTGTTTGTGTGTTTCCTCCCATGTAACGGATGGCCTGGATAGCTTCAATGAGCTCTTGGACAGTTTGATGAGTGCCAAGTGGAATCTCTAGCCGAGGAGTGTCACTGAACTGCACTACAGCCACGTGGGAGTAATGGGTGCCTACATCAAAGCCACTGGTGATGTTGACAAGCCAGCACTTGGCAGTATCAAAGTTCTTGTAGCCCACACTCCACGAACCATCAATGATGTACACAAGATCATTCACAGCTGTACTGCAACCTACACAACATCAGATTTGAGGAGGATGAGTTTTCTTCACCGTGACTAGTACATTTAGAAAGGCAGTGAGTAAATGGTACTGTGTCTGTTCAGATTTTTTTAAGATTCCTAATGAACATGAGTCTAAAACTGAAAGGGGGGCTGTAAACAAAAGACTCAAAAAGATACAAAAGATAAAAGACTCAAGACCACCTATATATTCACACTGAACATTAGAAACATTTTATTTACAAATACACATTATTCTGTTAATATTGGAAAATAGACAGAGTTGATGCATACCCGCTCGAATATCCTCCTTTTCTGTGGAATGTATGCATGTAAAGAGCATCAGCATTGACAGCAAGCTTAATATTAACATCTTTAAAAGTGTCTGCCACCAATTTCAGATTTCACTTTCCTGCAAAAACAATATTTATGGAGAACATATTAAAATACTGTAAAAGTAGAACGCTGGTGAGAGTAACATGGAAACATGAGTTGTGACGTGTCTCAGTGTGTTGGCTAGGCAATGGATAATCATGTTTATAAGTATGTACAGTATATGGTCAAATATTTGTAGCACCTGACGATCACACTCATATGTGCTTGTTGAACATCCCATTCCTGATTTAGACCTCCTCTATTCTATTTTAATAACCTCCATTCTTCTGGCAAGGCTTTCAGCTAAATTTAGGCGTGTGGCTATCGAGATTTGTGTTCATTCAGCCACAAAATCATTAGTGAGGTCAGGCAATGATGTTGGGTGCGGAGGTCTGGGGTGGAGTATGTGTTCCAGTTCATTCCAGAGGTGTACGGTGGGGTTAAGGTCAGGGCTGTGTGCAGGACATGAGCTCTTCCCCACAACCCATCACAACCTTGGCACATTATGTCTTCATGGACCTTGCTTTGTGCACAAGGTCATTCTCATGATGAAACATGTTTGTACATCTTAGTCCCAGTGAAGGGAAATCTTAATGTTACAGCATACAAAGATATTCTAGACAATTGTGTGTTTTAAACCGTTTAGTAGAGAACCACATATAAGTGTGATGGTCAGGTGTCCACATACCTTTGGCCATATAGTGTACATGTACTGTATACGCAAAAATACAGACCTTTTCTGCTTCAATTATCTAATTTAACAAGTATGATTCATTAATTCCTTCATCATCAGTAAGTGCTTTATCCTGGTCAGGGTTCAGGTGGATCCGGAACCTATCCTGGGAACACTGGGTGCAAGACAGGAACACCCTCTACATGAGACTCCAGTTTAGCAAGCATTACTCACATAAGGTACACTCTTTTAAAATCATTCTACTTCAGACTGAGATCCACCTTTCTACACAAGTTAATCTTTCTCATACAGATAAATCTAGATCCCCTGTAGGTTCTTTGGTTTATCACTTTTGAGGAATTCTTTTTTTTTTCTAAGCATAAAGCAGTAAATAGTTGGTTGACCACAAACTCTGGCATGTCAGTCACCTACTGCTTTTCTAGTTTTACAGTTACAACCCCAGCCACAGACCAGTAGCATGGTTTACTTACACAAGCACTTTAAGAGGGCCATTTAAGATAAATTACAGTTGAGCACAGAAAACTGGTTAGAAGCAATACATTCTCTCACACATCCATCATTCCTCAAGAACATAGTGTAGAACAAAGAAAACAGCATTGCAGGTGTTACCAACATGACCTGAGAGGACATTCATGACATCTCTAACAGCATGCCAACTCTGGTAACCACTCACACTACAGTTTTATGCCACATAAAGTGTGACAACTGTTAAATACCTAATAACTCTACTCTGGCACCAAGGAATGACGCCTGTGTTAGTATAGAGCATGAACGTTTGAACAACAAACTGAGAACTGGACAGGACACAAGCATGTACAGCAACCTAAAATGGCAGCATCATGTAGTTTTAACCTTGTTTGTTACATTTTAAATCTTCTCTGAAGACCCCTACTGGAGACTCAGCTCAAGACATGCACATGAATTTGTCTTCCCCATACACATCTCTCTCCTTACTAGCATGACACTTTAAAATAAAATCTTCCACATGAATCTATTAAACTCAAACATTGCACGTAATGGACACAGTGGCTCTTATTTGTCTAAATTTTCATATCAACAAGTGTACATTTGGTATGACGCACAAGCAAGCCTGCATCTGCTTCTTGAAATTTCCACATGACATCAAAACATGCAGCGATTTCAAGA
>JAFFST010046451.1:14702-24857 GCA_022414735.1 Noturus placidus | reverse complement strand
AATTACAGTTTTATATCTTTATGTTTGAGGCCTGAAACGTGGCAAAAGGTCGAACAGTTCAAGGGGGCCGAATACTTTCGCAAGGCACTGTAGTACCATCTTTTTCTGAAATCTCTCTATTCATAATATATTCTATATTATGCAAAGTCTGTGTTGTATTTAATACTTAAATTATTTTTTTTTAATGTTCAAGTCAACAGAACCTTTAAACGTTTTTAGACAGCTTTCTCTTTTGTGAAGCAGGCAAAAGAGGAAGCTGTCTAAAACGTTGAGTTTTAGGGTGGATCTCTCTCAGAATTTCCAAGAAGAGAGCATGGCTATAAAGTTTAAAAGTATGTAGAATATATAGAATATAAAGAATGTGGGCAGACACTGAAGGCACTGTGCAGAGATTTAGCCAATGGGAGTTGCAGTTAATGCAGTCCTAGAACATGTTTGTTTCACGATCATGTGCACCACCAGAGTTTTTCCTACCATAACAGATTACTGACAAAACACAATCCAACACAAAGAAAAGGGTCCAGCTCAAACTCTGCAAGAGCTGTAGAGTTTTCTCTTATATTCCCTTAGCAGTTATTGCTGTTCAAAAACCCAAATCATGCGTATGTTGACTGCTCCAGTGTTTTAGTAATGCATACACACTGCAACAGGTTTGCTATTTTTCTTTCTTTATCTTTGGACGTCATTATTCAATAAGAATCATGCCACATGGGATTCATTCTAACAAGCAACAAAGAAGCGGCGCACTCAAGTAACTCATTTTAAGTTTTTATTCTCATCAGACTGATAGCTATTTCCAATTCTAGGCTTTGAATTAACGTCAAACATTTCCAAGAGATTGTCTTTGTTATGGAAATAATACATTTCCCTGTGTGCTTGAAATAGATGTCCTCTTTTGCACACATTATAACAATACCTAATAAAACTTTGATTTGCTGGCAGTTTCTCTCAATAAATTGGGACATTTTTAGCATCTTGGTTTGTGTAAGACTGGGCAAATGGGACATTGTTATGTTGGCTATGCACCTGAGGCAATGTCCCTGCAACTAAACCACAGCAGACATCACCATCAATCTTTGTCAGTTTATTGCTGATATTCTGATAAGTATTATTGGTATAGAATTTTTTTAAATGTAAATTTATTGATGCAAATTAGGCTTTGTCTTATTAAATATGCACAAATATGCCCACTTAAAACGAAAAAAAAAAAAATTATACCACATAATCACATAATCACAACATGAAAGAAGTTTGTTTGGAATCTTTGCAAATTTATTAAAAATAAAAAACAAAAAAGCACATTTACATAAGTATTCACAGCCTTTGCAATGACACTCAAAATTAAGCTCAGGTGCATCCTCTTTCCACTGATCATCCTTGAGATGTTTCTACAACTTTATTGGAGTACACCCGTGGTACATTCAGTTGATTGGACATGATTTGGAAAGGCACACCTGTCTATATAAGGTCCCACAGTTAACAATGCATGTCAGAGCACAAACCAAGCCATGAAGTCCAAGGAATTGTCTGTAGACCTCTGAGACAGGATTGTATCGAGGCACAGATCAGGGGAAGGGTACAGAAACATTTCTGCAGCATTGAAGGTCCCAATGAGCACAGTGGCCTCCATCATCCGTAAATATAAGAAGTTTGGAACCCGCGGGACTCTTCCTAGAGCTGGCCACCAGACTTGAACCTGATTGAACATCTCTGGAGAGATCTGAAAATGGCTGTGCACTGACGCATCCAACCTGATGGAGCTTGTGAGGTCCTGCAAAGAAGAAGGGGAGAAATTGTCCAAAAATAGGTGTGCCAAGTTTATAGCATCAGACTCAAAAAGACTTGAGGCTGTAATTGGTGCCAAAGGTGCTTCAACAAAGTATTGAGCAAAGGCTGTGAATACTTATGTACATGCTTTTGTGTTGTTGTTGTTTTTACTTTTTTAATAAATTTGCAAAGATTTCAAACAAACTTCTTTCATGTTGTCATTATGGGGTATAGTTTGTAGAACTTTGAGGAAAATAATGAATTTAATCCATTTAGAATAAGACTGTAATATAACAAAATGTGGGGAAAAGTGAAGCGCTGTGAATACTTTCCGGATGCACTGTACATATACTTTCATTGAGGTTTACTGATAATGAATTATTGCCTCAGAGAAAGCATGTTTATCTATTAAAAGACAATTTAGAAACATTTAGTGGCTAAATTGTAACTTTAATGAAAGAATTACTAAATGCATTGCGACTTTTTTTTGCATAAATGTTTATTGACTGACCCACAAACTATCCTTAGACTTCTATTAAATAAAACATTGAAACTTTTATCAGGGAATTGGTAGCCCAGTGGTTAAGATGTTGAACTACTGATTGGAAGGCAGTGAGTTCAAATCCCAGCGTGTCCAAGCTGCCTCTACTGGGCCTTTGAGCGAGGCCCCTGAGGCCCCAGGGTTATTAATCATCAACTGTTTAAAATGAGAAGTTCATTTTTAAAAGTTGCTCTGGCTAAGGGTGTCTGCCAAACACCTTAAAATGTAAATTATCTCTTCATAACCGATGCAACCACTTGCAATACTTCAAGGGACACTGTGGATTAGTCGTGGCTTCCAAATCTCCACCTAGAGCCAACAGAGCTTTTGTGCTTATTGTAAAATACATTTTTCATGAATCATGAACAAGCTTCCAAAAGGTAAACAAACACCCTGACTCAATAAACTTTTCAGAGGAAAATAGTCACTGACTAAATAAAACTCATCACATTGTGTCTTTAAAAGGTATTCAAACTTGACACTTGTCTTTGTGGACTCTGTTGGTCAGCTGAATTGTCAAAAGCTAGAAGTCTGGTTTGAAGAACTAGCAGGTAAACATGCACATAGGGAATGCAACATGAAGAATCTCTATGAACTCATCTGTGTCCTGATCATTTCCTGATTTCTTGCTGCCTTACATCCTGGGCTGGATCAGAAACTTTTTACAGAACCACTAGTTGTTTTTAACCAATTATGTCACTATGTAGCAAATGCTATAGTCTGATTATCTACTGATAGCTTTTAGCTTTTCTTTCTAATGACACACATTGCAGTAATACTGAATATACCTGATGATTGTATAACATTAGTCATTTTTTATGAATAAAATTGATGAAGACACTTTTAATGTATATTATCGCTTGCATGTTCTTGTTTATGTTGTGTTTAAAATTGCAAAAAAAAACAAACTTTATAAAGTATAAAAGTATAAAATTTGAAAATGTAAACGTAAATGTGATCTAAATGCTTATCTGAGAGCATCAAACGCATCATCTACAAATCCCTAATTGTGACCCTTGAATATACTGACACAATTTCAAGAACATACAGGAGTCAAGAACACTGGCCAGTCCACCAAACCACTGCTTCTTTCTAAAAGCCAACGCCAGTGAAGCTCACTGACCAGCAGAGTGCAGTAGCGTCACATGTAGTTCAGTAAAATTGTAATGGGAAAAGCTCTGCCTCCTTCCAGTGCTCTTGATTTAATATGCTTGGTTAAGCCCCACAGTTCAGGAGTGCTTCACTAAAATATAAATGATAGAGTTATGAGTGAATTATTATAATTAGCTAATCTGGTCAAAATAGATTGATGAAATAGAAACCATCCAGATGTCCACGCTCATTTTCATTATAGTACCGGGTCCAAAACATATACACCAATATGAATTCAGGTTTAAATGTGTATGCACTGTACGTCCAATACAAATTTCACATCTTTAAATATTGATATCTACAAACACACACAAACACTTGTGCAAATCTTGGTTATGACTGCCAGATCTGTTTTGCTCATTTTTCTGTCTATCTACAGTTCTCGAAATTATGTGACACCAATCTTTTCATCTGTTATTCTACGCCTAGAAGGGGGAAAAATCAACACATGTATGCATCAATCAAAAGAGGACACAGTAAGTACCAGGGGATTTGGGTCTGACGCATTCACATACAGTATGTCATGATATTGTAGAGGAATGTACATTTAAAGACCCAAGGACCAGATAGGATGAATGAAGACCAGGAGTCAAGAGATGCAATCAATTGAAGAAAATTTGGTTGGATTTAGTCGAGCTCTAGCTCTGACCACAAAACTTTCCCAAAACATATTAATTAGATATACTTTCGCTCAGTAAGAAGTTCAGATAATATTCATCATTATTCTCTAGTGATAGAAGATGAAAAGTAAAGTAAGTGCTTTAACTAAGAATAGTCAGTAGGCACAGGTCTGAATGACCCCTAATGAATGGCCTGGGCTGTCAGGGTCAGCTAGAAGAAGAAGTCAGTTTCTTCTTAGAAATAAATTTTGTTTTTTCCACAGGTGTTTGGTGCTTCTCTCACATGTACTCGTAAATCTCATAAGCTTGAAGAAGCTGTTCAAATCATTTGATATTTTGAAAGATATATGTTGATTAATAAGTCATTACAAATCACTCAACGGATATATATCGAAGGGGCAGGGGATTCCAGAATCCACTCTTCAACATGGTTTGCATAAAGGTATAAAAGTACTGTTAGTTGTCATAGGAACGGCATGTTATATAAGTATGCTATATTTTAATGGCAGGATTTTTTATAGATGTGAAATTAAATGACAGATGTTGTATATCACTGCTGGCTATATACTGTAGCCTTCATTGCTAGTCAGCTTGAAAAGCTAAATCAGTATCTGCCAGATGAATCGAATAGGTAGCTAGCAACCTAGTTGATATTAGCTAGGATAGGGTTCAGGTGCAGTCCTGCAGACACTGTCTACTTCTAATATGGTACAATGCATGTCTTTGAACTGGGGGAGGAGACCAGAGTAGACAGAGGAACCCCCCAAAGCACGGGGAGAACATGCATACTCCATGCACACAGGACAGAGGCAGGAATTGAACTCCCAACTCTGGAGGTGCGAGGCAAACATGCTAATCTCTAAACAAATTATGGACATTATTGATGCATCAGAATAGTATGTCTGGTAGTAATGAGATACTTTTATTACAGTGTTTACTGACATTCTTCCAGATACTCTACAACTAAAATGCACTGCAGGAAACATTAGCACACGATGAGCTAGCTAGTTAACTGCTAATAAACTAGATTGCGTTCGTCACTTGTAGACAAGGATGGGATTTCTGTATGGTTAAAGTTACATTATTTGAGGTTTTTGTGATCTATATAATTGTAGTCAAACATATTGAGGTAACATCCAGAATTGTGTTGCATTATCTATGTTGCCTACCTAACTAGATTACTACAGATCTTTTGTAATGATTGATTTCCGGACATCACTCTATAATAATTTCCAGATTGATATATTCGAGCCATTGAGTTTTTATGATGTGTAACAGCATGGTCTATGTGTTGAATTTTAAAAGAAAAGCTAGAGTCTAGCTGCTAGACAATATAAAGGCTGAATGAACAACTTTACAATGAAGTACTATACATGTTACTGAAGACCTAATATAAATACCAATGTTCATTTGTTTTATATAATGATATATAAATAAACAAAATGGCAAAAATACTATATCCATTTTTTATTAATACACAGTGTGAATTTAATTTATTTATTTATTCCTGTTTTGTCCTGGATTTATTGTTTGCAGTTATAGAAAAACGACTACGTTTACAGTGATTTACTGTTAACTCAAGTTGTAATTATTTATGTATTACAGTGAGATACATTATGTACAGTATTTACAGTAACTACAGTAATGCATTTTACAGTTACAGCTTATAATTGTACCGAACCCTACTGGCATTGCCAGTTTGTCTGTACTTTTACTGGGCGGCTGTGGCTCAGTCGGTAGAGCAGGTTGTCCACTGATCGTGGGGTTGGTGGTTCGAATCCTGGCCCGGATTATCCTTGGGCAAGACACTGAACCCTAAGTTGCCCCCGATGGCAACCTAGCATCTTGCATGGCAGCTCTGCTACCATTGGTGTGTGAGTGTGCTCTCATTTGTAAGTCGCTTTGGATAAAAGTGTCTGCTAAATGAATAAATGTAATGTAATGTACCAGTTTACAAATAAATTTACCATTCTATTGTGTTTTTTATTTTTATGTTCATTCAATTAGATTTTTATTTCATATGGATAGAGCTGTACTCACACTGTGCAGCAGTTAACAGTTGTTTCCCCCTTGTCTGGAGAAAAGTCAGAATGATTTAAAATAATAATAATAATAATAATAATAATAATAATAATAATAATTTTAAAAAATGTATTGTGAAGCCACTGTAAAGCACATTCAAAGAATTTCTTTATTGGAAAAGATTAAAAGATGAATAGACCCCTCCTCTCTCTCTCTCTCTTTCTCTCTCTCTCTCTCTCTCTCTCTCTCTAAGGAATATTTGATGTTTGATTTGATAATTTGGATTTTACACATAAAACTACAGCCTTTAATAAGAAAAAAATAAACAAACAAAAGAGCCAAATGGTTTCTGATCACTGATGTTAATCTTAGGATTAAATTGAAACGTGTAAATAAAAACTATAAACAATATAACAATAAAACTATAACAATAAAAATGGAGCGTAAATGTATAGGAATTTATATAGAAACTAAGCACAGCACTGTAGATTCGAGTCAACCTAAACTTATAGCCTGTGTATTTTGGGAACCTGAACATGTTCTACACTGGATACACACACAGCTCACTCCTGATTAACCATGTCTGAGCATCAATTTAACAAGTGAAGTTGATGCTGGCACACATCCTCTTCCTTCCATCCACCCTTCCATCCAATTGCCATGACAACCAGAAAATCACTCTGCCTTTGATTGTCAGTTTTTATGCGATCTTAGAAAAACCCTGATGAAACGCACAGAAATGCAGTGCCCTCCGCTAATATTGAAATCATTGGTAAATACTAGTAAAAGGCTCTGAAAAATGGCATTTATTGTTTAATTTTTTGATCTTTTGTTTTAAAAATTCACAAAAACGCTGTGCTCTCATGGATATCAAACAATTACAAACAAAATAAAAAAGAATATTTGTTAAATATAGATGTGAACAATTATTGGCACCCCTGTTAATTCATATGAGAAAAATATATTTGAAGTATCCATCCATCCATCCATCCATCCACCTTCAACCGCTTACTCCTTTACAGGGTCACGGGGAACCTGGAGCCTATCCCAGGAGGCATCGGGCACAAGGCGGGGTACACCCTGGACAGGGTGCCAGTATTTGAAGTATATTCCCATTAATATTTTTTTAAACCGTACACCTGGGTGACTAGGAACAGGAAACTGTTCAACCATAACCTCTTGTTTCACAGGGGTATAAATATGAGGTAACACATAGGCCAAATTCCAATAGCAAATTACAGTTTGCAACACTTAAAAAGCTTAAAAAGTCTTCCTCTTTTTCCTTGAAATTAAAATCTATTGAGGATGAAGTACTTTTGAATTGAATTACAATTTCAGTGTGTTGTGATGAAATGATGGGTCTGGTCTTGAACATGATTGGGATTTGTACTTGTGAATGCAGCAACTGACAATCTTTTTACATGTTTTTAAATGGAATTTACTCATTTTTACCATCTTGTGGTGATCCGTTACAATGTCTTTGGCTACAGTCCATTGTATAAGGAAAAGTGGTTCCATGTAGAGCAGGGCACCTTGACAGATTCTCCTCACATCCCCTATGCAGCTAACCCTACCTGTGATACCTCAACTACACAAATACCAGCTCAAGTCAGTCAAACCCAAATAAAGATCGAGTGTGCTGAATATAGATCCTGCCATTGTGGCTGTCTGTAAATCTTCACTAAACAGTGGAACTGTCTGCCATTGTTCACATTGTAGGGCGTATAAGCAATATGCCATTCCATGTATTCTTGTTCTTATAGTATCACTTGTCATCATCATTTTCTTTTTTGTATTGTATTGTATTGAAAAAAAAAATAGGTTCTAGACATTTGACTAATATGCTGATTAAAAAAACAGGCCTATTTACTATTATTATACTAGAGTACGGTATACTGTTATTGTAGTTATTGTTATTGTTTTATTTTTTTAACTTAACCACATCGATCAAATGAACAAGTATAAGAAAAAATCCCCTGTCTTTCAAAGATAAAATGTTTTATTTTTGGCATCCACTTGAGATTATTTTCTGTTTTATTGTTTTGGATTTTTGAGGAAACAAGTGTAACAGCACCACCAATGGTCGGAAGAAAAATACACAGAACAGCAGGAAATTTGAGGCTGGGGCTGATTTCTTTAGCACAGACTGTAGATTCATGCAGCCTACCAGTGACAGTTGTGTCCAGTGATTACACAGACTGAAACAGCCCTTACATTTCATCTTCATTTGGGCTGAAATGTTTGATCCCATGGCACTGATACAATAATAAACAGTGATTGAGAAGTTGAGGTCATTTGTATGAAAAGATACCATAGTTAAGGGTATACTTTGTATACACACACTGGGATGGCCAAATAAGACACGTGAGAATACTCTGCACTATCAATGACAAGGAGGAAGGACATAATAGAGGTAAGACAGGATTTAGGGAAAACAAGGAGCAACAAAATCCTGCTATGACCACTGTACAAATGAACTGTAATTTACTTATGACCTAAGAGTGCTGTAGATACACACAAGAATATTTATGACGGAATATTTCAATACAACTGAGGCATATTGGGATGTAAATCCATTTTCTCCTACAAATTGTCATCAAATAATGTAACAGTCATCCTTTTCTTGCTGTAATATTTTCCACAACCAGAATTTATCAAAAGTTTTGAAATGTCTGTCTTATATAATTCTTCTTTCTCTCTGTAGAGGCAAAGTGACAACCCTTATAGAAGCATGTACTTTTTCTGCTGAGTCGGAGAGTCTGTACTGCGAGGCAGGATATTAAACTCCTGAGCTGACGCTTCACTGATTGTGTGGAAAGTGAACTGTGACTAAATATCCTATTAAAGGAAATGGAAATCCAATCTCAGATCTTGCTATGAGGGGGAAAGGGGCAAGTCCATAAACAATGGTTTAACACATGGTTATTGATATATGAATAGGATTGGATCAGGTGTAGCATTTCTTGAATTCTTTAATTTCCTAGTTAGGACACCTTTGAGTGTGGAGTGTCAATTAAACAGATAAATTTAATTTCATTTGTAGAATGAGTGATTCAATCAAACTGGGATTTAAAAAAATAACATGGTCTTGTGAGAAATTCATACAAATTGAAATGGGTGAGGGTAAAGTGATTGGATTTTGTTAAATTTTCATACATAAGTCATAAGGACCTGCCCTACCCTAACCTTTGGTAGGTGTAAGTTTGTAACGTATGGTCATGTATTCATACTGTAATTCTGAGACATGTATTTTGTTTACTGTGTGTACGTTTTAAAGCTAGTTTCTAGTCCATTTGACCCTGCTGCCTGTTTCTAATGTTAATAATAAGAACATCTCTATGACTTCAACCACTTCTAACACGCCCACTCACATACTTTATATAGAGAATGAGAAAGAATCTCTGTATATGTGCCTGGTGTACAAATATATGTTTGTTTCTGGACAAAATCCAATTTCCTTCATTTTCATTAGAAACACATTTTCATTACAAATATTAATAATTTCGCATAAAATCTGTCCAGTTTCTCAGTCCCTGCTGATGAAAAACATCCCCACAAGATGGTGCTTCACCCATTCAGTGGTGTTCTCAGGGTAATAAGCAGTGTTGGGATTCTGGCAAACAGCCAATAACTTACTTATTTTTTATGTCAACCAGTTTCATGCAGGAGCTTCACTCAGGAGGCTTTTCTTAAAGTTTCTTAAGTAGTTGCTGGCTGCTTTTAATTTATTCATTCATTAATCTTCAGTAACCACTCTATCCTGGTTCAGGGAACATAACCTGATTGGGATGCCTCTCCATTGCAGGACACCATGCACAAACACACATACTTTCACACACTCATTCACACCTACAGTGGTGTGAAAAAGTGTTTGCCCCCTTCCTCATTTCCTGTTCCTTTGCATGTTTGTCACACTTAAGTGTTTCGGAACATCAAACCAATTTAAACAATAGTCAAGGACAACACAAGTAAACACAAAATGGAATTTGTAAATGAAGGTGTTTATTATTAAAGGTGAAAAAAAATCCAAACCATCATGGCCCTGTGTGAAAA
>JAFFST010046449.1:24686-36183 GCA_022414735.1 Noturus placidus | reverse complement strand
TTAAATGCTTAATATCTCCTGAATGAAAGCAGCACAAAAATTTTCATTTGTGCTGCTTTCGTTCAGATATTAACAGATTAATTATGTCATCCTGGGGTCACTCAGCCCCCCCTATGCTCCAAATTAATCCGAAATGGTCTCATTCGTTTGTGCTCCGTTTGTGCAGGTTTGTGCTGTAAAAATTTTGGTTTGTGCTGCTTTCGTTCAGGAGATATTAAGCATTTAATTATGGTATGATGCATAGGGGGGGCTGAGTGACCCCAGGATGACCTATAATTAATCTGTTAATATTTCCTGAATGAAAGCAGCACAAACCGAAAATTTTTACAGCACAAACCGAGCACAAACGATTGAGACTATTTTGCTGACATTTTGTGTTGGTGGGCTGGGGGGGGGCAACTTCACGCAGGATTTATGTTTTATTGTGTTAACCTGAAAGTTAATAACATAATAACCTGTTGTTGTTTTGTTTGTTTGTTGTTGTTTTTTTGCACAAGCAAAATGTTTTGGCATTTCAGCTACATTTGGTGAGCGTAGTATAGGCCGTCTCTCTCGGATGTTTTTTTACAGTCATGGAATAAAAATCTACTGACCCTGTCTGTACAGAATTATTCAATGAACATATTCCAAATATTAGGCTCATAGTTTAAATGTGTACAATAATACGCATGTTGTCTTTTTATTCAATTTATCAACATGACAAGTGAACAGGTTCATAATAACTATAGAAACCTCAATAATAAATATAAATAACTGAAGAACGCTCGGTTGAGATTTCCAGCACTGGAACTAAATGAAAATTTAATAACAGAAATGACAGATTGTAACACTTCTGGGTTGGGTTAGGAATGAGGAGGCAGGAGGCAGGCTAAGGCCATTTCAAAAGGGCTCTTTGTTCTCACTTGCGTTTTTCAGCAGACTCTTTCAAACATACACACAAATACATGGCTCTGTGCTGGTCGACTCTCTCTCTCTCGGGCTTGTTACGAGGCGGACTGAAAGCACAAACAGACACATAAATCAAATGGGGATAATCCGACACAGGAGAGAGTCATCACACGTTACCTGCTGGTTCGACCCTCCTCCTCTCCGTCCACAGCTCACACTCGATTATGCCCCCACTGCTGCACAGACCCCTTGGCTATTCCTCATGGACTCCGCTTTGAAAACCATAGGTCTAAGCCTATTGTGATTTGATATGAATCACGTGAAACCACCTATTTTTGGTTAATTAGCAGTTATACTTGCAACCAAACGAATAAGAATAACATGTAATCTCTGCCATCATGGCCTAAATTTTACACATGTATTGTTATCATTTCCCATGATGTTAATATTAACCAAAAACTGCATATTAGTAGCAAAATGGCAGAAGCTGACACTTGTGATTACACTGTTTATTAGGGAGGGTTTTGGATATCTAAAAGATGATGCCAACCATCGTTTCCCTTATTAATTAATAGAACATGCTGAGAAAATGCTCAAAATTCTCTACCACAACCTTGAAAAAATAAACAATTTCCTTGTGATTTTTGGTTTATAACATAGACTTTTGCACTTTTGTGCAATACCTACACTCAGAAGATTAGCAATGTGTGAAAACATTATTCACAAAGAATAAAGCCAGAGTAATAAATCAAATTATATGCATGTATGAGCGATGTTGTTCATAGTTCATAAGAATAAAAATTATTGAATTCTCACTCCCAGCCTGTGAAAGGTTTGTAAAAGGTTCCTTAATACTGTGATACTGTGCACCGTGATCTTATTTGACCATTATCATACTTTAAACTGTACTGTACAAACTGTAACACCCCTAATCATGATTAAAATGAATCATAATAATAATAATATTCTCAGGCAAAACCTATAGTACGTATTTGTTTTCTACTCTTTCTACATCCACTCTTCTTTTCTTTTATTCTTTGATTTCTTTATTATTGTCCTATCTTTTAAAGGAGCTGGACTATGAGGAGAGGAAAGAGGTCAATCTGATAGTGGAGGTCAACAACAAGGCAGCTTATCACAAGTCAGTGATTGTCAAGCACATAACGTACCCTATTAATATCAAAGTGGTGAACGTGCCCGAAGCCCCTCATTTCAAACCCTCTGTCAAAGTCATCTCCATCTCTGAAGACCGCGAAACGATCGACCTGATGAAGATCATCACCACCTACACAGCCACGGACAGCGATACACTGTCAACCGCCACTAACGTCAGGTGAGAAATATCCAGTACAATTATGGTTAGAATTCATTCATTCATTAATCTTCAGAAAGCGTTTTATCCTAGTCGGGGTCTCACTGGATCCGGAGCCTATCCACACACACACACACACACACACACACACACACACACATTCACACACTAATTTACAATTTAGAATAGCCAATCTACGTCCAAGCATGTTTTTGGACCACTTCTATTAAAGCTTTCATTTAAAAGAACAACATTCTGACCTGAACTGTACATAATAGGTTTAGTTTGCTTTTACAGCAGTGGCTAAGGAGAAGAATAGAATTCATTAATATTTTAACAGATGAGAGAAGAGAATTAGAAAACATTGCATATTTAAGTGGTTTACATATTTAAAAATTGTATTCCAATCGATTTGTCGAGGTGTTTCTTTTATTCTTTCTGCTTCATGTTGAATCACATGAGCATGGTGTATTTATTTATCTATTTATTTATTTAAAGCCAGCTCACACTCACCATGTGTCGGACGTTGTGATATTGTGAATGACATGACTGTAATTTATCTGTAGGATACGGTGGTCATGTGTGGAACAAACCACTTGAGAGTGGTTGTTATAGGAAAGCAGATTATTTTTGTAGAACAGCACAATGTTTTATTCCTCTTACTGTAGCTAACTTTGAGCTTGTGTGAAAACATACTGTATCTTTGTTTAAAGTTAGGGCTAAGGGATGAATTTGTTGTTAAGGCAAAAAAATTCATTATTATTATTACTTTATGGTTGTAGGTATCTAAAAGGAGAAGATTTCGACAGCTGGGTGAGCATTAATGAGCAAACAGGCGAGATCAGACTCAACAAATATCCAGACCGCGAGTCCAAGTTCCTGATCAATGGAACGTACTACACCAAAATCTTATGCATCACCAATGGTACGTTATCCAGAGATGGGAGTAGCCAGTAATATAGATGATGATTGTGACTATGTTTGAAATATGTAAGGAATTCAATACTGTTATAGGATAATAAGATTAATGGCAGGGTGGAATAATAGCATGTCCTTTCAATATTCCTCTTAAGCAACAATATTTTCTTTATTAAAGAATGACAATGCCATCCCTTTTATTCATTTACATACATTTTTATCCCTTTATATACATTTAATATTGTGGAAGTTAGTTCCTTTTATCACTCACGTTGTAGCAGCAATAAACAGTTGTTACCTTACTTTCTTTGACAACAATAAGACAAAAATTGCGCCCGTTACCAAGAAAGCCGTCTATCCTGAAGAGTGTCCGAAAACTTAAAGTTACAGCTCTACTGTATATCTGATTGTTACAAAGCACCAACACTGGAGACTCCTTCCATAAAATACTAAATAAATGTCTCCTTACAGATAACAGTTATACATTTTCCATAGTTAAAAAACAGCACTTTCATTATGTGGCACATCCACTATATACGGTCATGTGAAAAAATAAGTACACCCCATGTAGTGTAAGTTGCTGGCTTTTTTGATCCTCTTTGAAACAGTGCCTATTAAGAAAGCTTTTTCAATCATTTAGTCACCAGAAATATCAACAGATGTGATATTCTTCTGTGGAAAAGTAAGTACACCCTTGGCCTCAGAGGCGAGTATTGCCCCCTTTAGCAGGAAGAAAAAAAAAACACGATGACACCACACCCCTCAATTGCAAAGGGAACACCAGACATTAGATACAAGAGGTATAAATAAGACCAGTTCCACCTGCACTCCCTAAGCAGGTTCTAATCACTTCTTGAAAACCTGATTCTAATTGTATGGGTTTGAAGATGTGAGGAATGTACAGTAGGTGTGTACTTACATTTTCCATGTGACTGATCTGTTTTTTTTTTTTTCATTTAAATTGTGAAAATTATAGCAAATTGTTAATGTTATGTCATTTGATAGAGTGTATCAACTTTATTAATTAGCCCTGTTTCAAAGAGGATCAATTGGGTAAATTGTTGCTATAGAAACATTAGATTAAGTGCATTATTATAAACCAGTTGAATGAACACTTTCTGACCTATAAGAATGGAGAATTCAACAGAACTGTAGTTTAATAGTTATAATGTCCCAAATATTTGCCATAGATTTTCCACTCAAAACTGCGACAGGAACTCTTGCAATTCAGGTGGAGGATTTCAACGACCACTGTCCGATTCTGACCAGCTCAGTTGAAACGCTGTGTTACGGCAACAGCGTAGTGTACGTCACAGCCACGGATGGGGATAAATACCCCAATGCAGAACCTTTTGAATTCACAGTGGTTACCATGGACACAAAGGAGCACTGGAGCTCTGAGCGTCTCAATGGTTAAGTGTAAAACGCTTTTAATTCAGTTTAACGTTAATGCTGTGACACTTCTCAGTTTAATTCCCTGTACTTGTTTCTCGTTTGTTTATCTGACGACTCGTGAATTCCTTTTACAGAAACAACCGTCCTTTTGCGCAGCCAGGAGATCCTGTGGCCTGGACACTACACGGTTGGACTGGATGTGCAAGACCAGCAGGGAAAGTCCTGCGAGGTTCAAAAGCTTCAGGTAGCCGTGTGCACATGCACGGAGTCACAAGTGTGCCGACCTGAGAGACGGAGCAGCACCCGCACTGTACTGGGAGCAGGTGGAGTTCTGGTACTACTGCTAGGAGTCCTGCTTCTCTTGTGTGAGTACCATCACCTCAGCCTTTTCATGTTCTCCACTGCTCTGTGCTTTTTCTGTGAACTTATCTGCTGAGTCTGATGGTCAGATGAAAATAATGTACTGAGCCTAAGTAACATGTATTGTGAGAGGCAGGACGCAAGAGTCTACGGTAACAAAAATTTCAGGCTTGGACTTAAAGATACATGCACGATAAGACTTTGTGACAAAACAAAGAAACAGTACGGTGTATATAGACAAACTAATCAAGAGGTAACACGAAACAGGAAGAGACAGTTGGGTAGCAAATCAATGAAAGGAAATGGGTAAAAACGTAAGCACACGATGCTTAGTGCCATGGCAACTAACTGCAGCACAAAGGGGGAATCCGTGACATCATGTATGTTGAATATTTACTTTGAGTAGCTGTTACATTTTGATGGATTTCTCTAAACCAGAAAAAAAAATAATACTTTAAACCTGTGTACTAAGTAATAATTGTTTAATATGATATTTTAACCGCAAAGAAATTATTACAAATGCATATGTTAATCTTTACACCTTTACTTATTTCCTTATCCTCTTCATGCCCTTTAGGATGCATAAAGCCACTCTTCCATCCCTTTCTGTCTTTAGTTGCCACCTCTAGCTTTTGCAAGAAGCCTACCTGAGATCCTGCCCTTCTTTCTCAACAATCCTTCATTTGGTCCGTGGCCTTCCTCTTCTCCTTCGCCCCTCCGTTGTTGTTCTTCCTCCCAAGTATGTGTCCTGTGTATTGTACCCCCCATCGTCTGGCCAATGGATTCTCAGGAACACTATCTACTACAGTAACTTTCCACATTTCAGCACCATAAAGTAGAACTACATTGCTGCTAAAAATCTTGGGTGTCATCCTGGTGCGGTATTTTGTGGATCGTCATGCTGCCTGTAGGGCACAAGAAAGCAGTTCTAGCTAATAACAGTCTCCTCTGGATGTCATCTTGCATTCTTCCTTCCTTGGTTAGAAGCAATCAAGAAACAGGAAAGACTCTACACCTTCCACGTTTGTCCCCTCAATGTATAAAGGCTCCTCTATTCTGCAGTTCAATCATAGTCATTTGGATTTTTCAAAGGTTTTCACATCGTAGTCATTTGGTTTTGACACCTCATTCAATCTTGCTGTTTTTTTTTCCGTTTAGATCACAGAACCTGCTGGATAGGAGCACCATATCATTTGCATAGTCAAGGCCTTTATTATGTTAGTGAATTTCCATCAGATCCCCCGATTTGCGATGTGGGTATTATTCATGATCCAGTCAACAATGGTGATGAAAACATCACACACCCTTGTTTAACACCGCTCTTTACCTTGAACTATTCTGATGTTCTACCAGCTTCCAGCACACAGCTTATGCTTCTACCATACATCTACCTGATGATGTTTACAAACACTTCTGGAATACCGTATTGCCTTAATAGTTTCCATAATATTTCATGTCTCACATTGTCAAATGCCCTCTTAAATTCTATGATGTTTATGTACAGAGGGGCTTGTCACTCTATGATATTCCTTAGCACATATATCTGCTCTCTGCCACTCCTAAATCTAGCCTGCTCATGTCTGAGTTTCTTGTCTACTTCTATTCTTTCAAACAGGATTCTACAAAAAAAAAAAAAACTTTGTCATGGATTAAGAGAAGGGGTACACCTATATAGTTGTCACAGAGAGTGGGATGTTCTTTCTTTGGTATCTTAACAATGAGGGATCTCTTCCGGTCATCAGACATGTTCTGCTCTTTTAAGATGTGGTTGAACAACTTATGGAGTTCTGGTATAGCTGTCTCTAGGCTGTCTTTAAGTATCTCAGGTATGATACCATCGATTTCCGCTCTTCAGTTTCTGGAAGGATTTTTGTACCTCTATGCTCATCTGGTATGTTGGTCTGCATCCCATGAACACTACGGTTGCACATGTCGTCCTGCTGACCCTCTGGGGTGAGGATGAGGTCATACTGTGGTCTTTCGTCAATCTCTCTTTGCAGTTGCTTGTAGAAACAGGTACTGATGATTCTATCGCTCACTTCATACACCTCTATGGTGTTCGCTGTCGTGTCCCAAGTGTCTCCGAACCCCATCCATCAGATCTCACTAAGCCCGAGGATGCTTAACCTAAATTATTTTAGGTCTTTCCCACATGGTATATTGTCCTCATGTTCCAGCATCCTAGTCGTATAGTGTTTTGGTGTGAACAAGGATGCTATCTGTGACTCTTTCTAGCCTCTGGCTTCGCTTGCCATCATTTCCGAGGTGTCCCAGTGCAGGTTCTCGTCACGTCTCTGAGTGGTGTCTCTTATTGTCGTGGTATCCATAATCTTCTAGTTTTTACAGGAAGAGGTGACTGGCTTCTTGCCCAACTGGAAGGACAGCATGGATTCGCTGTAGGATTTACCTTTCCCTAGCTACAGGTTCCAGTTATCAAAGATGCTGGTTGGCTAGTAAACTAGCTAGGATTTGAATTTCAGTATCTGAATATGGTTTTGTGCCATATTCTTATTGGTTTTTGAAAAATATACCACGATGACTAAGATTTTTAGACCATAACAATTACATTTTAAAGCTAACATTAACTAAGTTAGCTGGCCAGTTAGCAAATCTCTAAACTAACTCACATGTGTGACGAGGCAAAATTGTTAAATGTGTTTGCAGTGATTCCGGTGCTTTTGCTGTTGTGTGAGTGTGGAGGAGCTGCAGCTTTTGGTAATTTCCAGGCCTTTCCATTCGAACAAGAACAACAATTCATCACCTATCACACTGAAGGCCTAGGAGAAAATAAGGTAGTGTGTGTTACGTGTCACACGAGATTTCTGGATCTCAAGTGGAGCAGCTGTCTAATACTGTAGCACTTCTCCTACCAGCAGTGCAGTTTGTAATGGCTGGGCAACAAATCCGAACTGCATATCCTGACCAAATAGACTGAGTTTCTCTGAAGGTTGATATTATAGACACAAATAGTAAAATGCATTCAGTCATTCATCTTTATGTATAACAGAACATGTATAACTGTACACAGGCAGTGATGTCTCGGGCAGGAGATGCCGTATGCCCAGATAAACCTATATAAAAAGGAGAAATAATGAGACAGAGAAAGTAGTTGCATTCACAACAGGCTTTTCCTCCAAGTCAAATGACAAACTGCAGTAGATACAGTACATAACTTGATAAAAAAAAAAAAGTTACGAAAAATCGAATCCATGCGTCGTACAAACAACATTTTAACGCTAATCTAGCTGACTATGAATTGCACCGTTTACCTAAAAAAGATTTTTCACTTGTGTTAATTCAGTAAATCTGTATAAAAATAAAAATAAAGTAGATATATAAACATCTTGAGTACAAACAATGCTTACATATGTAAATGTGTACTGCAAATGAAATGGCCCGACATGTGCTACTTTATTTTATAAGCTTAAACGATTAAACAAAATAACATGAACAAGCAGATTAATGCTAATTTGCAAAAAGGATAATAGTACTGAACCAATGAGTATACATTACAATTGTTAATTAGAATGGTTCAAACCAGTAGGTTAGTGCCGTAACTATAGACTGCTTATTAATTACATAATTCCTCATTAATAACTTAAAAAAAAAAATCTGAAATGTTACATTAATATTGTCCCTCAGCAAAGTGGCTCAGTTGGTAGGGCGAGTTGTCCACTAATCCACTAACCGTGGGGTTGGCGGTTCGAATCCCGGCCCAGGCGACTCCACATGCCGAAGTGTCCTTGGGCAAGACACTGAACCCTAAGTTGCCCCCAAAGGCAAGCTGGCAGCTCTGCTACCATTGGTGTGTGAATGTGGTCTCATTAGTAAGTCGCTTGTAAATGTAAAAATGATATTTCTGTAAAGCTGCTTTGAGACAATGTACCATTGTAAAAAAGCGCCTTACAAATTAATAATTATTAATTGGAGCCTTTGTCTGCAAAGATAAATTATTTACAAGCCTTACAGATGCATTTTACAGTTTAAATATATACTCCGTGCCATCTTGAAAGCATAGAAATACATGAAATAGGCTAACCATGGGCTTTTATTACAATAGTAGCAATTTGCATACATTTTCATTATTTATTTATTTCTATATTTAAGTATACATTTTTAAAAAAAAATCTGCAGAATTGTGTGTAATATGATGTCATCTCACCATTTCTGGAGTATTCTGTTGTAGTTTTAAGCATTTACGCACCTGTATAAACAGGAGAAATAATAAGAAAGTAAAGCTTCTCATTATTACTGATTTATTACTGATTGAGTTTCGACTCAACTCTTCATGCATTGCCGTGCTGCCTCTAGTGGTGACAACTAGTAATAGCATCAAACGGAAGCCCACAAAGAAGATGGATAAATGAAATAAATAAGGGGAAACAGTAAGAATTTAAACATATTGTAACAACACATACTTGTGGAGTTACAGTAATCTAAGCTCGGGATTGAATCAGAGACCCTGAAGCTATTAAGCAGTAAAATGCAGCTTGACATTTTAAAATAAAAAGATTTGAATTGAACATTCTCTCTCTCAAGTCAGCTTGTATGCGTTTTATTTTAATGGAAACTGTACAGCTGGGGCTGAATTTCAAATGCCATTAATCAGTATGTCTGCAGCTGTGTTTGATGTTCTACACTACCTTTAGCACTGTCCATGCATGGCTTGCTTCGGATCTAGGCAAAAACGCTAAACAAATTCAGGGCACGAAGTTTGTTTGTAGGATTATTGGTAATTCACTGAGACAAGCCTGGCCACACAGTGTGGGGCAAAGTGTTGTGAGTGGTTCAACATGCCTCATGGTTAACAAAATTTGTATCTCAACAATTGGCCAAGGCCAACCATCACTGGGAGTCCTGGAGTGCATAACTGCCCTTGCAATTACAAGAACTGACTTGTTTATGATGTAGATTATTTTTTTTAAACTTCTGGTTATGTAAAAGTTGTTGAAATCCTACCAAGATGACATAGTAAACTGCAGTTGTCCATCTCCCTGTTTCCTCAGGAACTTTTAATGCTGCATCACGCACCCGTGAATGTAGACGGTGTCAGCAATGGGAAATCGAGAGCTGGATGGGGAGCACGTGAAGACTCAAGGAAATGTGGATGGGAATCTCAAGAGGAATACATACATAACCAGTTTCATGTCGACCAGCAGGGTGTCTATGTAGATAAAAAGGCAATTGTAAAGGGAGGACATTATGAACGTTTTATATCGAGCCACTTCAATTCCATTGCTCTATCCGAGACTTACTTAGGCAACTACTATGCAAAGGTTAGTACCTTTTCACAACCTGAAAGAGAACAGAACCTTTATACAGAATAACAGCATGTCATGTGTTAATTAGTCTCACAATGCAGACGTGATGTCAACGTAGGGGCAGTGTCTGACCACAGACATACAGTACTGTAGAGTACCATGGCAGAAATCCGACCACAGACATACAGTACTGTAGAGTACCATGGCAGAAATCTGACCACAGACCTACAGTACTGTAGAGTATCATGGCAGAAATCCGACCACAGACATACAGTACTGTAGAGTACCATGGCAGAAATCTGACCACAGACCTACAGTACTGTAGAGTATCATGGCAGAAATCCGACCACAGACATACAGTACTGTAGAGTACCATGGCAGAAATCCGACCACAGACCTACAGTACTGTAGAGTATCATGGCAGAAATCCGACCACAGACCTACAGTACTGTAGAGTACTATGGCAGAAATCCAAGATGGCTGAGCAATAGCGTGTTGACTGGAAATTAGATTGGGATTTAAAGAGAATGCATGTTGGCACGATAGTTTAATTCACATCCATTCATTCATTTATTTGTCTTCAGTAAGCACTTTATCCTGGTATGGATCACAATGTATTCAGAGCCTAGGTGTAATGCAGGAATACACCCTGAATGGGACACCAGTTCATCATAGGACACCATGCGCACATTAGTCGCATAATAATTCACACCTAGGGGTAATTTAGAATAGTCATTCTGTCTACCAGCATGTGTTTAAAGAGGTGGGAGGAAAAAGGAGAACCAGAAGGACACCCACAGGGGCATGAACATGGAAAACTCCACGGGGGTCTCTTGAGAGAGACAGTGCTATCCTGTTTGTACTCATTCTTACCAAAATTCACTACCAATTTTTTGAAAGTCTGTCTCTAGACATGGATTGTTAGAGATCAGGTTTGGACCTGCAAGACTGTGCATTATTAACATTTAAATTGTTCTCTATGTGGAAATATTTACGTGAAATATTGGTTTTCACATACACAGAGATACTGCAAATACGGTATTTATCATATACTGTATATACAAAAGGTTTGATGGTTTCGTTCTGCATCCATTCCATTTAATGGAAGCTTGAAAAGATATAGTTTGGTCCGACTTGAGTGATGAAGCTGTTTTATTTTGTTGACTCGAACTGAACCAGGCTGGTCTTATTGTATTTTGAGTGTAACTGTTGTCTTTATCTGCTGTGAGAATGATTAGTGGATTAGCAATCTTGAGATCTGATGTCCTGTGTGTTGTTGCAGAAAGCACAAGAAAGGGCACAGCAGGAAGCTAGTACAAACCATCTGCTCGTGTCTAACTACGAAACCTGCAACTCAGTCACT
>JAFFST010046449.1:2784-16200 GCA_022414735.1 Noturus placidus | reverse complement strand
GGTAGTCTGATTGGTGTGTCTAAAGTGTCCGTAGTGTATGAATGGGTGTGTGTGTGTGTATGTGATTGTACCCTGTGATGGACTGGCACTCTGTCCAGGGTGTACCCCGCCTTGTGCCCCATGCTCCCTGGGATAGGCTCCAGGTTCCCCGCGACCCTGTAGGATAAACGGTATAGAAGATGGATGGATGGATGGATGGATGGATAGATGGAGTAAAAGTTCATTCCTCACGTGCAGGAGTGTGTTATTTGGACCCTAACCCACACATTGTGGAATTTTCACACTCCCACTGCATTTTCTTCACTGTGACTACAAAATGACAAATCTCTAATAATAGTGCCCTATGCAGTGCACAGGGTATGGACATCCCGAGTTCAAGCGAACATGAGGTGAACAATGTTTATTTTTAGACGAAACGTACTATTTGTACACGTTTATAAAAATAATTAAATAAATTAAAAAAAATAGCGAGAACGTCCTCTTTGAAAGCAGCCAGAGGATTGGACAATTTGAACGGTCGGTTATATTCCCGGCCAATCATAGCGTAGGAGGCGGGGTTTGTTTACAAATATATATATACGAGCGGGGAAAGAAAATATGGCGGTGAGGCGCAAATCACCCTACTACCGGTGTTGCCAGATTCGCAGATTTCACGTTGTTTCCCTAGTTTTGAATGCAGATTTGTGTGCATTAAGCAAGTATTTGATTGAATATTGTAAATCACGTTAAAGATTTTGAATGAAATAATCTATAAGAGGTTATGCTAATGGAAAAAAAATGATCATACATTTTGTATTGGGCGGCTGTGGATCAGTGGGTAGAGTGGGTTGTCCACTAATCCACTAATCGTAGGGTTGGTGGTTCGAATCCCGGCCCGGGTGATCCCATGCCGAAGTGTCCTTGGGCAAGACACTGAACCCTAAGTTGCCCCCAATGGCAAGCTAGCACCTTGCATGGAAGCTCTGCTACCATTGGTGTGTGAGTGTGCACTTGTAAGTCGCTTTGGATAAAAGCGTCTGCTAAATGTAAATGTATTTTAATCTCAGCATTAGGGAGGAACAGTGGTTTAGTGGCTAGTACGTTTGCATCACACCCAAGGGTTGGGGGTTCGAATCGCGCTTCCACACTGTGTGCACGGAGCTTGCATGTTCTCCCTGTGTTTCAGGGGTTTGTCCTCCGGGTACTCTGGTTTCATCCCCCAGTCAAGACATGCAATGTATGCTGATTGGCATGTCCAAATTGTCTTTGACACTGAACCCTAAGTTGCCCCCGATGGCAAGCTAGCACCTTGCATGGAAGCTCTGCTACCATTGGTGTGTGAGTGTGCTCTCATTTGTTAGCCGCTTTGGATAAAAGCGTCTGCTAAATGAATAAATGTAATGTAATGTAAATGTCCTTGAGAATGTGCCTTGTGATGGGTTGGCACCCATCCAGGTTGTGTCCTGAGCTCCCTAGGACAGACTCCAGGTTCCTTTGAAACCTTTTCTAAGATAAGCGGTATTGAAAATAGATGGATGGATCTCAGCATTAACTCTGTACTGTACGAGTGTTTAAACATAGTGTGTTGAGTTAAATCACTGACCGCTGGTTGTGATATCAGACGTGAGGCTACACTTTCTTGTTATATTCTTATGTATTCAAACCGACTCCAATGATTTTAATAAACTATATAGTCAAAAGTATGTGGACACCTGACCATCACATGACCATCATGTGTTTGTTGAACATCCCTTTCCAGATTTGCTGCTATAACATGTCTTCATGGAGCTCGCTTTGTGCACGGGCACCTTGACATGCTGGAGCAGGTTTGAGCCTCTCAGTTCCAGTGAAGGGGAATTATAATGCTACAGGGTACAAAGTCAGAATATACAATTGTGTTTTTCCGACTTTGTGGCAACAGTTTGTGGAAGGACTACATATGGGTGTGATGGTCGCAGGTCGCAGGGCGGCTGTGGCTCAGTCGGTAGAGCGGGTTGTCCACTAATCCACCAACCGTGGGGTTGGTGGTTCGAATCCCGGCCCGGGTGATCCCATGCCGAAGTGTCCTTGGGCAAGACCCTGAACCCTAAGTTGCCCCCAATGGCAAGCTAGCACCTTGCATGGCAGCTCTGCTACGCTACCATTGGTGTGTGAATGTGCTCTCATTTGTAAGTCGCTTGTAAAATGTAAAAATGATATTTCTGTAAAGCTGCTTTGAGACAATGTACCATTGTAAAAAGCGCTATACAAATTGATAAATTATTACGGTCAGGTGTCCACATACTTTTGGCCATATAGTGTATTCGCTGAGGAGAACAACATACACAGATCAGCCCACAAAACAGCTCTATCCTGCCGATTCATGGACTCCACAAGACCTCTGAAGCACCCAGATGTTAGCAAGACATTCTGTAAGTTTTGAGGTCGGACCACCATGGATTGGACTTGTTTGTCCAGAACGTCCCACAGATGCTCGAATCGGATAGAGATCTGGGGAAACTTGGAGGCAGAGTCAACACTTTCAATGTTATTCACGTCACCAGTCAGTGGATTTAAAGTTCTGGCTGGAAAAACTGGTCTAACTCTATGGTATGGTTTGCTTTATTTATTTATTTATTTATTTACCAAAAAAAAAAATGTAAAAAAAAATTGCAGGGTTGCATTTTTATGACATACCTGGCAACCCTGCTCCTACTAACTACAGTATAGTCAAGGGAAGATTAAAGCTCACTGTAAATCAGCGACAGCGGGTAAAATCAGGGATAATACACCACCTGGAGGAATTCTATTACAGTAGAGTGTACCGGCGTGTTTTTCTACAGTTTTCTCATCATCCGGAGAAGTTTAATTTCGCATTTCCGCAGGATTTAACACGGACACGAGGGTGAACTGTTGACGATGGGAAACGCCGCGGCCGCCAAGAAAGGCAACGAGCTGGAGAGTGGTAACGTCCATTAACTTCCCAATGTCTCTGTGTTCGCGTCGCCATGGCAGCGGGTTATTGAATGTACTTGAAGGCGGTGAGCGCGCTCCTTCACCGGTCTGTGCGCGTCTCCGTGTTGTCGGTGCAGCTCGTTAGCAGATCCTCTGATCGGCACAGCTCAAGTTAACCAAACACGCAGGACAAACTTGCTTTAACTCCTCGCTAAACTTTGCAAATAATACTGACGAATATCCGAGTGGATACAACATCCAAAAATGTTTTATTGCAACTGGGTTTTTTTTTTTTTAAATTATTATTTATTTTTATTTCAATAAAACTGTAAACATCTACCCGGCTCAGCGAGGCTTTCCTGCTGGTGTAGGCCCAAAAAGGTGCGTTCAGGATACCCAGCGATTTACGGTTAAACTCGGCATTGTAACGGTAACACCAGTCAGAATGGGGAAATAATAATAATAATAATAATAATTGTACTGATTTAAGTCGGATACAGTGGATTAAGTAGCAAGTTAACCGCTCAGAAAGTCAGAAAGTCGTTTTCTAGTGTGTTAGCAGGTTAAATGCCATGGCTAGTTGATTTCAGATTAGAAAACCGTTAACTTGGCTGTGTTTCAAATAAGACGCGTTCGGAAGAAACAAGCCCGGTGTTAGTTTTACAAATCTATGAGTTGTTTTAGGTATTTAAAAAATAATAAATGTTAGTCCTTTATAGCTTTAAGGTCAGTAACATTTCCAAGCTCGGTGCTGCAGTTCTGTGTGTGTGTGTGTGTGTGTGTGTGTTCATAAACTGTACATTTAGATCCTTGGGTGAATTTGAACGCACCACGTATCGAGTATACAGTGACACTATCATAATCTAATCTGATGTATGAGTGTATCTCTCTCTCTCTCTCTCTCTCTCTCTCTCTCTCTCTCTTTCTCTGGAAGTTCACTTGGATTTATTTTCTGTCATCATTACCATGCAGTACATACAAACTACACTTCTATTTATTTATGTTTTGGCTTGTAAATTGACGTTTTTTTTTTTTTTTTGTTTTTGTTTTTTTTTAATGAAGAAGGCCATGATATGTAGTACAGTGTATAGGGTTATATACACATTGATGCTGTGTTCATTAAAGTTCATTTTTTAGGGCGGCTGTGGCTCAGTCGGTAGAGCGGGTTGTCCACTAATCCACTAATCGTAGGGTTGGTGGTTCGAATCCCGGCCCGGGTGATCCCATGCCGAAGTGTCCTTGGGCAAGACACTGAACCCTAAGTTGCCCCCGATGGCAAGCTGGCAGCTCTGCTACCATTGGTGTGTGAATGTGATCTCATTAGTAAGTCGCTTGTAAATGTAAAAATGATATTTCTGTAAAGCTGCTTTGAGACAATGTACCATTGTAAAAAAGCGCTATACTAATTATTATTATTAATTATTATTGAAGTTCACGAGTCTAGCGATTTTAAAAAAGCGACCCGTTTGTTTTCAAGGACTCGTTTCAAGGACTAATTATTGACCTTATTCTGAATTAGACGTATAATAATATGCCTCCTGGGAGAGGCTCCAGGTTCCCCGTGACCCTGAAAAGGAGTAAGCGGTTGAAGATGGATGGATTGATATTGTGATTAAGGTGTTTACATGAGTAGCTTTTAGGATGTTCTTTTCATGTTCCTGTTTTACATGTTCTAGAACAGAGATCGATTAATGTCACACGTCACGAACGCCGTCCGACGTTCCCTCCAGAATTTCACGTATCGACATACAGTTGGTCTTCGTTATGGTACCGCATTTAGTTTTGGGTGTTTATATTTTTAAATTTGTGCAGTTAATTATTTGTCGTGCTGTACGTGTAAATGGACGACTGCTTGAAGACGTGGGCTGCGTCTCAAACAGCGTACTTGCCTACTAATATAGTAGCTGGAAAACGTGTATATCTCGTAGAATTTAGTAGATAAATAGATACATGTATTTCTCCTACTATATAGTAGATAAGTACGCGGTTTGGGACGCAGCCGTGCTCTCTTGTTTGCCGTCAAACTTTTGAGCACTGCCTTGTGTTGACGTGTCCTGTCGTAAAATGCGGTGAAAACTCCTACACGACGTTAATAACGTGATTAAAGTGTGTACATGTCTGTAATGCGATTAAAACAGGAATACTCCACAGGTCTTAATTCGATTTGTGTTTACTTCGAGTTCATCAGTAATGGCTGTTTACATGCTAGTTTATTAATCGGGTTCATATCGGATTATTGTTGTCCATGTAATCGTACTGAATGAGAGTTGGCGACGTGAGCGACGCGGTAGTTGGCGATGCAACAAAGTTAAGAAAAGCTTAGCTGGAGCGCCTTGGTGCAGCAACTACCAATGGGAGTGAAGTCTGTAGAGCACACACGATACGTGATCCGCCACGCTGCGTGCGTGCCGAATTGTTTTGTGGACCCTGACGGTCCGTTGCTAGCGCCGCAGATAAATGTGCGCATTGGCAAAGACACCCGCTGCTCCTCCTTCATCTCGTAGAATATTTATATATTTATATTACAGATGAATTTCATATACAAACACTCGCCCTTCACAATGTTTCATTTTAGTGGCAAGAAAACTGGTTTTGTTGTCAAAAGTGGAACGTTAGTTACGCTGCCCACTGATAAGTGTTACTACGGCAACCTTTAGTAGGACCGCCTACTGGCGACTACATAGTACAGCACCTGGCGACTTGCAGCGATGATATCAGTGTGTGCGAACGCTGCTTTAATCATTTTCTACTGAAAACCCGTCTCTACTGGTCCTCTCTTTTAAACAGCATAGAGATTTTATTGTCCTGGAGAAGACCTGGTTTTGTTTTGGCTTCATTGGAAGACTATAGAAAAGAGCGAGCACTTCCTGGAGCGTGTTTTTATATTGAAGAAAAAATGCAAAACCTTTTTTTTTTTTTTTTAATATCTAAAATAATACAAGACCTAGGTTATAAAGCATGCCATGAACAACGTTATACATGCGCCCATCACATTATTCCGATACCGAAAACAGGTGGTACCTTCCTGCCGATAATCGATTGACCAACCTATAGTTTAACATTTGATGCTGTATATAATCATAATACTCTAAATAAAATATTGCTAAGTATGTATGGCAAAAATAAACAGTTCTGACTGTAGCATGAAAATGTTCTGTAGTTTTTTTTTTTTAAATGAAATAAATATTAATATATATTAACTACTAATAAATTACCCCGCCTTGTGCCCGATGACTCCTGGGATAGGCTCCAGGTTCCCCGTGACCCTGAAAAGGAGTAAGCGGTTGAAGATGGATGGATGGAACTACTAATAAATATTAAAGTACATAAAATATATATCTCCAAACTGAACCAAAAAGGTAACACTCCAAATAACAAAAAAGTCCAAAATGAATTAAAAAAAATACTTTAAATAGCACAACAAAATTAGTCAGCCATACTTATTTTTTCTCCTCTAGAGGCCGCTATCATGCTGTATATCGGCGGCGGACGCTTCCTGCAACCAGGAAGAACTATTGGTGTGGATTTCTACAGCTAGACATGTTGATCTCTATCTATTGTCATGTGACTTACAACTTAAAAAGAGTCGACACGTTGCCTTTTGCCATTTTTATTATCCTGACAGCTCTTCCGCGCCAGTCCCGCTGCACTATGGGACAGCTCAGTGTACGTTTCCTGTCTGCTATTTTATGAATACTGCGAATTCAGACAAACTACTCCTTTGCTGTTCTTCTCTTCACCTACTGTATAGTAGAAAATGGGGATATTCGGACGCAGCTTTGGACTTGAGATCTTCCTGAGGCTGCGTTTATTTTTATAAACGAGGTTCTAGGAAAGTAACCAACAACAGGGTGGTGTGATGAGGCCCGACATGACACAAGGTCGCTGTTACCATCCTGTTATCCAAACAGTCCCAATGTTAATGTAAGAAAACAACACTTTCTGACCAATCAGATTTGAGAATTCGACAGCGCTGTGGTATTTGCACTTTTTTTGCTTTTATTCGAATCGCATTGAATCGTGAAAACGTCTTTTTCTTAATTCAAATAGAGCGCTTTTTTAAGTGCCCCAGAAAAGAAGTGGCCATGATATTTAGCAGGTTCTAAAAAAATATATATTAACTTTATTTATTTATTTATTTATTTTAACTGTATCTCAGTTTAAATGTAATAAAAAAGAAGTGTGCGTTTTGGTGTCATTTCCTTGTTGCTTCAATCTGTTGTTGGTATGCAGAGTTCTGCGGAAAATGACCCAGCGGTCTCCGAAGAGCTTCCCGGATTAATAAACAGTCCATTTACAGAAACACACACACACAAGCGCAGATGGTTGTCTTGTTCTGTAAACACCGGGGCACAGCTGAGCTCTGCCCGTATATGGTGAAGAAGTGACTAATGCCCATTCATAAAACTCGCAACTCTACTCTGGGGTTTGTTGTTGTCTCTGTGTAGACTCACACTCTGCCCCTCGAGCGTCTAAATCTCAGCACGCGCGCACACACACGCACGCACGCTTCCATTTGTCATTGACTCAAACGGCTTGCCATCAGACCTTCGTCAGAGGATGAGTTTAATTACGAGCTTTGAAAGGCTTGACGCAAGCAGCCACAGGCTCGTGTCGTTTTGAGCGTGACACCGATAGCGAGATAGCGCCGGCTCGGAGTGGCGTAAACATGATTTAGGGATAAGCGTGGCGCGATAACTTGGGTTTATCTCCAGGACGTCGGAGCGCGGCGGCGTTAAGGTTCAAATCGCACACGTCTGCGCGACCTTCGACGGTTTCACACGCTGATCAGTCTGAGAAATACAAACACGAGTCACCACACTGTAAGGATGATGGACGATGTTTGCAGAGCAAATAAAGTGCTGTTCATGCCGCGAGCAGCCATGTTGGTTTGACGTCACTCGAGGAAACAACTCGCGTGTTCCCAAGAAAAGAAATCCAGGTTGAGGGGAATTTTTTAGATTTTTTTCTTTCACCCTGTTTCTGACCAATGAATGGAGAGGGGAAAAGCGTATGCATGCATACTCGACATGTTCCTCAGACAGGGTTTTTTTTTAAATTACGTGAAGTGAGAAAACAAACCAAGTCAACTAGCAAACAAGCCACGAGGATCAGTTTCAGAGTTGGTGTGTCTTCTTCACATTGCACTCAAGATCATATTCTGTGTGTTTATTCGAGGTGACCGTTGCGAGCGGCAGAGTTCTATGATGTTCGCATTTCAACGTAACCTGCAAAGCGAATGAAAACGTTTGTCTTGGGAAGTTAATAAGGATCAGGGTTCTTTTTGTTTTTCGGGTTGTTGAATCCACTTGTCTCGGGCAACTACAAGACAAACGCCCTGCTGTTTCATGCACAGCCTCGTTTAACACACCGACGAGCTTTTGTTTCTTTTTTAAAAACCTTCCGCTGTCGTCGTCACGATCCACATCTGAAATCAAACACCCTCGACATACCCTGACGAGTCTTTTACTAATCTGTGCGGCTGTGGCTCAGTCGGTAGAGCGGGTTGTCCACTAATCCACTAATCATAGGGTTGGTGGTTCGAATCCCGGCCCGGGTGATCCCATGCCGAAGTGTCCTTGGGCAAGACACTGAACCCTAAGTTGCCCCCGATGGCAAGCTAGCACCTTGCATGCAGCTCTGCTACCATTGGTGTGTGAGTGTGTCTCATTTGTAAGTCGCTTTGGATAAAAGCATCTGATAAATGAATAAATGTAAATGTAATCTGTAAACCTCAGAAGATCGGTACTCAAAACGGACCTCTCGGTAGATTTAAGAGGTTTTTAAAATTCACCCACTAACTGCAATTTGAAAAGCGGCTTGTGCTGGTGCTCGAATGCTGTCTGGAGTAGTGTATAAGTGTGACAGTTAACAAGAAGTAGGCTCTAAATCAGCTTTGAGTGTGTAGTAGGTCTGAGAACGTTGGAAGCACTGAAACATGTTTGAAACTAAAGCTTTTTCTCATTAGAGTGTTGAGTGTGAGCGAGTGTGTGTGTGTGTGTGTGTGTGTGTGTGTGTGTGTGTGTGTGTGAGTGAGTGAGTGAGTTTTCTCAGCGCAGTATTATTTGACACTGTGACTCTCACGCTGAGCCTCGTCTGATCTTTTCACGTCAGCCAGCGTGGAGTTGTTTTAGCGTAGAAGATAATAAACACAGGATGAACTCTTTAAACTAAGCGTCCATCACTCCAGAGTTCTCTTCGTCCTGAATCGTGATGGTGAAAACGTTACGACGTGCGCACTGTGACCTTATTTGTTTTCTGTAAAGGGTAAAACTGGGTCGGAGTTTGCGTCAGACGCGATAAGATCCGATAGTGAGCCAAGAGAAATGTAAACGCAGTGCTGTTTTCTGGAAAGACAAACATCCCGTCATCCCGCTGTTCGATCGTGACTCGGACCCAGCAAGCGTTATTGTCACATGTCCGTCTTTAAGATACGGTACAATATTAATAACCGATGCGGATTGGTTCTTAATGTGTTCATTACGTCTGAAGGAACAGGAAGTGAAGGGAATAGTGGGTTGTGTAATTTGACGAACGTTTAACATGGAATCAGTTTACAGTGGTGCAGTGTATTGCGTATCAAGTCTACGTCTTTGTGACGTCCTCTGCGTGATACCCTCAGACCCGGTCCACACTAATACGGGCAACTTTATTTATTTATTTATTTATTTTTCATTTCATTTTCCAAAACACCTTCCTTCCACGATTAAACCTGAAGGCGACAGAAAACATCTGAGCCAGGACCTTTTACACCATGTGTGAGCGTAAACTGTGGCGTATAGACAGCACAATGGGATTAAAGTACTGCTACAGCGGAAGTGCTGCCATCTACAGGCCCTGGGATGTGTGAATCCTGATGACGTCACCACCGCCAGAGCTCCGAAGGGGCAGAACTGACCGTGCTCTCTGTGTGGGAGGGGCATACTCTCTCTCCTCTGTCAATCCGTCGTGAGCTCATGTTTGATGATGAGGGTGGATTTCCCTCAATCTTTTTCTTTCTCACATCCTCTCCCCTTTTTCTCGTCATTTCTATCCCTTGCATATCCATACTTTGATTATTTTCCCCATCCATCCATCCTTTCCTTCCTTCCCAACCTTTTTTTCTTTCTCGCGTTCTTTTCTTTTTTTCCTCCTAATCCGTTCTTCCTTCCCTCCGTCCCCTACCATACATTACTTCCATACATTTATTCATTTAGCAGACGCTTTTATCCAAAGCGACTTACAAATGAGACACACTCACACACCAATGGTAGCAGAGCTGCATGCAAGGTGCTAGCTTGCCATCGGGGGCAACTTAGGGTTCAGTGTCTTGCCCAAGGACACTTCGGCATGGGATCACCCGGGCCGGGATTCGAACCACAAACCCTACGATTAGTGGATTAGTGGACAACCCGCTCTACCGACTGAGCCACAGCCGCCCCAGACTCACAGACTACCATCTTACTTTCCATTTCCATCTCTCTTATATTCTTTCTTTATCTCCATGCTTTCCTCTTGCTTTCTCCCACTCTGTCCTTCTCATATCTTTCTTACTTCCTGTCTTTCTTCTCTCCTTCATTTTTCGTTTTTTTTTTGTTTTTCCATCCTTTCCTCCATTTTTCTATTTACTCTACCCTCTTCTTTTTTTCCTTCTCCTGCTCTTTCCGTCTTCCATTTTCCTTTCTTTCCTTCTCATTTATTTCCCTTCCCCCCCCCACACACACACACACACACACACACTGGATGTGTCAGAGGGACGAGGCTGACAACTCGTGGGTTTTTTAAAAAATTTTTATTATTCATTCATTCACTTATATCGTGAGTCGGCAACAGTGACGAAAGCAAGTGTGTGTGTGTGTGTGTGTGTAGAAATCACGTCAACGAACCGAATTCAGCGCTAATACAGAGCGATGAACAATGAAATAAAATAATAAATAATTAAATGATCGTGGTGATCATCTAGTATTAGTAGTTTAACCTTATTTTCTTTATTTTCCTGTTTTAATAAAGAGGGGGAAAAAAGGGAACGTGCGCCACGTTTGACTGACTCGGGTTGGTCTAGCGCTAGACTTTTTTGATTCAGACGGTCACGCTGAGACGTGAGTGCAGCATTCGCACTGAGGACGTTTACACACCGGGATTCGATTCACACACATTAAACCCTGCTGATGGGAATGCTTGTGTTCAGTCCTGCTGAAATGTCCTGAAGCTCTTCAGATGTGTGTGTGTGTGTGTGTGTGTGTGTGTGTGTGTGTGTGCGCAGAGAACCAGAAAAGGAGGATGTGAGTGTGTGACAGTTCTGCTCCTGTGTGTTTCACCTGACAGTAACGCTCACTATTCTTAGGTTTGAGTCTGTGATTATTATGGGATGTAAGGAAGAGGGGCTGAAGGTGATTAGTGATGGTAGTCTTCCTCTCTGCGTCTTTGACTGAAACTGTCTCACGTCTGATCCATGTCTTGTGTATATGATGTTATTGTTTCATCTGAAACTTTCTCCTTTTCTCTGTGTATGTGCGTTCTCTCTCTTTCTCTCCCTCTCTCTCTCTCTCTCTCTCTCTCTGTCCCCATCTGTCTCTCGATCATCCCATCCATCTGGGTGAATGCTCCTGCACATCCCTGGTGATTTATAGAGCTGTTTGGTATGAACATTATTTCATTAGATCACAATGACAGAAAACGTGTCGCTTGGCTTCAGTAGCCGCCGCAGTGCGAAAGCACGATGTTTACCCCAAATCCACGTGACCTGTGTGTCGTTTCTTATCCTTTTTTCTTTTCTCTCATTGGGTCCTCTAAAGTTGTGATTGTGTGTGTTTGTGTGTTTTTGTGTTTGCATGCTTTTCTGTTGTGTAGAATTAGATCCCCGTCTGTACACAGGGTGGATTAGCGCTTCAGCAGAGCCCTTAGCATGGTGTTGAGTGCATTATTAACATTTAGTGTGATTAGCAGCACTATCGCAGACTGATCTCTCTCTCTCTCTCTCTCGTCCTCTCTCTCGTCCTCTGCAGTCAAAGAGTTCTTAGCCAAAGCCAAAGAAGATTTCCTGAGGAAATGGGAATGTCCACCACAGGTGAGTGCTACACACTTTCTTTCATAATTTTTGTTTTTCTTTGTCTCCCAATCTTTTCTTCTTCATTCCTCCATGCTTTTTCTTTCTAATATTCTCATACTCTGTTATTGATCTTTCTTTCTTTCTTTCTTTCTTTCTTTCCTCTAACCCCTTTTTCTTTCAAACATTTTATCCATACACGCTCTTTTTCTTCTATCTCACTTCCTGTCTTGTTCTTTCCTCCTTTCTTTTGTTCCTTCTCCTATTTCCTTTTCCCCTCTTCCTTTCTTTCTTTGTTCTTCCCTCTTTTAGTTGTTCTGCCTTCTTTTTTGTCTTTTCTATTTAATCCGTTTGTTTAAATTTAGTGTTTGAAAGCTGGTAAAGTTTAATTTATTTTTTAATTTTGTCTTTTCTCGTTGTAATTATTTCCCTCTCCTTTAGGGGTGTGTGTGTGTGTGTGTGTGTGTGTGTGTGTGTGTGTGTGTGTGTGTGTGTTATGCATTATTGCTGTGTTGGATTGTTTTAGCGTTTATTTTGAAATGATTGTCCTTTAACAAGGCCTTGCATTTTTTTTTTTGCTCTAGAGCACAACTTGCCTAGACGACTTTGACAGACTGAAGACTCTGGGCACGGGCAGTTTCGGGAGAGTCATGCTGGTAAAACACAAAGGAACAGAGCAGTTCTACGCCATGAAAATTTTGGACAAACAGAAGGTTTGTTTAACAGAGCACGTTGTTGTTGTTCTTAGGGCTGGGCATTTGAACCCTTTATTTGCTAGCCATGTCTTTGAACTTGGTTGATTGCATCCTTACTTACTGACACGTATTGATATGAGAAACTAAACCGAGAAATAAATCTAACCTTAAAACGATCAAAACTGAATATTTGGGACGGTCAGTTTTCAGTTCAGGACGGCGGATACGGTGACTGTTCTGGAACGGTTCTGGAAAAAGTTAGTTTGGAGTGCTGCCTTGCTTACTTAGTTGTAGAATTACTCATGTAGTTGCTTGGTTACTTACTTATGTACTTACTTGCTTGGGTACTTACTTAGTTATGTGCTTGCTTGCTTGGTTATGTACTTACTTGCTTGGGTACTTGGTTATGTACTTACTTGCTTGGGTGCTTGGTTATGTACTTACTTGCTTGGGTACTTGGTTATGTACTTACTTGCTTGGTTATGTGCTTGCTTGCTTGGGTACTTGGTTATGTACTTACTTGCTTGGGTACTTAGTTATGTGCTTGCTTGCTTGCTTGGTTATGTACTTACTTGCTTGGATACTTGGTTATGTACTTACTTGCTTGGTTATGTGCTTGCTTGCTTGGGTACTTGGTTATGTATTTACTTGCTTGGGTACTTGGTTATGTATTTACTTGCTTGGGTACTTGGTTATGTACTTACTTGCTTGGGTGCTTGGTTATGTATTTACTTGCTTGGGTACTTGGTTATGTACTTACTTGCTTGGGTGCTTGGTTATGTA
>JAFFST010046448.1:85207-95480 GCA_022414735.1 Noturus placidus | reverse complement strand
GTGGTTCGCTGGATTCCCAAAGCTTTGGAAATGGCTTTATAACCCTTTCCAGACTGATAGATCTCAATTACTTTCTTTCTCAATTGTTCTTGAATTTCTTTGGGTCTCGGCATGATGTGTAGCTTTTAAGGATCTTCTGGTGGACCTTACTGTGTCAAGCAGCTCCTATTTAAGTGATGCCTTGATTGTGAACAGGTGTGGCAATAATCAGGCCTGGGTGTGGCTAGAGAAATTGAACTCAGCCACAGTTATAGTATGTTATAACAAGGGGGGCAATCACTTTTTCACACAGGGCCATGATGGTTTGGATTTTTTTTCACCTTTAATAATAAACACCTTCATTTACAAATTGCATTTTGTGTTTACTTGTGTTGTCCTTGACTATTGTTTAAATTGGTTTGATGTTCCGAAACACTTAAGTGTGACAAACATGCAAAGGAACAGGAAATGAGGAAGGGGGCAAGCACTTTTTCACACCACTGTAAATTACTTGTGCAAAAAGGGAAGCTGTCATTTTACTATCCAACAGAGAGTGTGGCCTGGTGCATGTGTTTAAAGTCATTCAGTGATTTACTAGGGCGAAGACAAGAATCACAACCATTGCCTGTATCAGGGGTCAAACCACAGGCAGGCAACACCAAACAATGGTAATCCATAATCAGTGTTGAAACAGGGACATCTCGAAAAACAGATATGAAAAGAAGAAAACAAGGCTTGGACATAAAGATTCACAGAACAGTCACTGATATTGGGCAAGAAGGCTTGGTGCACAGTCAGCATTCCAGTGGGGTTGAAGTCAGGGTCACTGTTATGCTGGAACAGATTTTGGCTAAGCCCCTTAGTTCTAGTGAAGGGAAATCGTAATGCTACATCATACAAACACATGCTAGACAATAGAGTGCCTCCAACTTTGTGGCAAGGCCCACACATGGATGTGATATTCGAGTGTCCGCATACTTTGGTCATATAGTGCAATTTATTGGATCCCATCTGTTATGGTCTGCACTTATATAGCGCTTTTATCCAAAGTGCTTTACACTGTGTCTCATTCACACACACACACACACACACACTCACACACCAATGGTAGCAGAGCTGCCATACATGGCGCTAACTTGCCACTGGGAGCAACTTTGGGTTCAGTGTCTTGCGTAAGGACACTTTGGCATGTGGAGTCACGTATGCCGGGAATCGAACCGCCAACCCTACTATTAGTGTACGACCCGCTCGACTACTTGAGCCACAGCCGCCCTATCTGTTCTTACATTGACATTACTGAATGAGTATGCAATCATCAGAGTTGGCCCAAGCGTCCACAGAGATTTGCCATTGGAGCAGATAAGGAGACATCTCTTTGTATCTCGACTACAAACTAAATATTGACTTGTTTGTCTCATTACATACAGTAACACTGTGTTAGGTAATGGCTAGGTAATCCTAGCATTATGTTATAGGCGGTTATGCAGCTATCTAGCTCCCTTCCTCAGGTGTAACACAACGACTCAGCTCTGTGCTTGGACTGCATTCTCCCTCATAAACACGTCTGCCTAATGAATAAATGCAAATGTACTTTAGCGCCGTAAAGTTTCTCTGACCTTCAAGGCCAGAATTTCCTATTCATCCACTGACCACATTTTAAGAGCTTGTTAATGGGGGCATTGAATTCTTTGCATCCTTTACAGCTTCCAGTAACATTAAACAAAGCTGAAGCCTCTTAAATGTCCACTGAGACTTAAATTCTATAAGGTCACATCATGTATCTATTCAGAGAGTGCACAGGTTACAGAGAGATAAACCTTAAAACGGGTTTGTGTATATTGTTGTCTTTTCCCTTCCACATAGTGAGATATAGTTGTTTATTTTTTTGGTTGCTGATATGAAGCAGTGTGTTCTTTATCTTTCCTGATTTGCTGTGTCTAAGCCAGAAGGACACACAGTAGGGTATTGCAGTCAAGGTGCAAAGGTCAGATCCATACATGTTTAGATTACAAAAATATGGGAAGGACTTTGGGAGATAGTTAAAAAGCTAAAAGTTATTCGATTTACACGGCCTCTAATTTGATGGCTGTAAAATGTGTATGAAGGGAAGTGGAAAAATGAACACAGCTAATTTCAACTTTCACTGCCCGCTGAATCTCTTCCTGTTTGCACATGAATGAGCCCAAGTTGCCATGGGGATGGGAATGTGTGGTGCCGGGCAAGTTCTGTGTCCACTGATCTCGGGTCATTGATAAAAACACCAACATATTTCGTAACAAAGGCAACCTCATATACCATGATTTAAGTGAATCTCTACTGCTTTACAATGATACAATAGTGATTACAATACATGGATAATACAAGGATAGGCTCCAGGTTCCCCGTGACCCTGAAAAGGAGTAAGCAGTTGAAGATGGATGGATGGATGGATGGATAATACAATAATGGAATTTCAGTTTATTAATAATAATAATAATAATAATAATTTATTTTATTTACATATCCCCTTTCAATAAGATCAAGGACACTTTGCACTCCATGTACGTTTAACAGAACAAACTACATTATAACATGGGGAGACATAGCACAGGCTCAGAGAATAAATGAGGCTGATACTTTGGAGGTCAGTAGGAGGAGTTTCACCAACAGTCTTGAGAGCCAGATATTTAAAAGACGTGACATTATGAAATTCACTCAAAACTGCTCTCAGGCCATCTCGACATGCAACAGCTAGTCTGCCCTCTTTTCCATGCGGCTTGGGTTTAGAAAAATATTTGTATCTGTGAGTAAGCAAATTTAGTTGTAAGAAGTCATTAGGTGTTTGCCAGGTTTCGGTTAGCAGTAGCATGTCCAGTTTTTTATCGGTGATGAGTTCATTGGGAATTGGCGCTTTGGCCGTTAGAGAGCGACAGTTCAATAGTGCCAAGCCCTACCGAACATATCCTAAGTGTTTTTATGTGGAGTAGTGATCGGTAGTGTAAGCGTGCCTGTGTGTGTGAGTGTGTGTATGGACTGCACTCTTTCACACTGGCTTTGAGGAACACACACAGAAGCCATGCCTCCTTTACTCATCTGAAGGAAGATCTTCACACACACACACCTTCTAGTTTAAGCCCAAATGAATACTGTTTCAATGTTCCTATGTGCTCAAGGTTTTAAAACGGTTCCCCTCAAGGCCACATTGGCTATTTTCCACTGTGTTTGCGTTGTGTTTATGAGAGCAGAGGGCTGCACTGTGAGAGGCATCACTTTCACACAATCTGTAAAGGTCTGGCAACCAAAGCTGTGGAAGTGTGGATCACCAGCTGCTGCCCATCCCCGTGTAGAAGTGTAGGAGTGTGTGTGTGTGTGTGTGTGTGTGTGTGTGTGTGAAGCTTAAACAGGTGCTGGTGAAAGACAAACCTCACTTCACAACACCCTCTCTCTCTCTCTCTCTCTCTCTCTCTCTCTCTCCCTCTCTCTTTCCCCCTAGTCCTTAGAGCCCTTCAGAACAGGAGTAGCTCTCTCCAGCCCATTATTCCAGCCGCTGATGTGACCTTTAACCCCTTTAACAGGGGCAGGACAAAAGGTTCTAACCTCTCAGGTCTCAGGGGTTTTATCTGGGGCAGACAGTAAAACAAACAGCATGAAATATCTGGATTGAGCATGTGCCAATGTAAAATGTCAGTCTCAGAATCATGTATAACGTTATTGTACGTATGCTTTTATAGTTGATTTTTATTTATTTTTTAATCCTTTGTAGAGGTGATGGTTCTGTCCACAAAACAGAATTTGACAAGGACACGTGCAATTTGGACAAAATAAGAACCCTTAGAAGACAGTTGTCCTTGTACTGCCTTTCTACAGGAAATAAAGTTTATTTCAGGATCAAATCACTGATTTGAATCTGCTGCATTTAAAAATGGGTTAGTCACAGTCATTTGAATATTGTGAATACTGTGATATTGAATATTCAGCTTTGAAGAAGCCATTATGATTGCAGATATAAAAAGTTGAGGCTTATTCTTGACTTCGTAACTTAAGTACATAACATAAAGGCATCTATTATCATCATATTGCCTGTGCTTTAAGCTGATTTGAGCCTTTTGCTCGTAACCAGGTTCAAAACCAAGGCTTGAAAATATGCATTTTTTTTTTTAAATTTGAAAAAATACATTCATTGTAACAGGTTATGTTTACTTAAAAGTAAACCAGTACATAATGTATAAGTTTCTTGGTAGCAATTAGACTATACCAAAAATATTTCAACACAGTTACAGTTGCTCAGTTACTCCACATTGGGTAAATAATTCTTTTTTTTTGCTATGTTAATAAACTATGACCGTTTTTATGGTCAGATAACTGAATTGATCTTCTTAAAAAAACAGCGAACGTTATGTCTCTTATTCACATTTCAAAAATTATACCGTAGTGAAATTTTAAATATAGGTGAATTTATCTAGTATTAATCATTATGAGATTAAAAAAAAAAACAAGATTATTAAACCTAATTCTAGACATTTTTATCAATTATCAATTTCAAGCTTGAAACAAAGATTTAAACTCAAAATTGAACTACTGAGACACCTGAGAGGTGCCTTTGTGATACATACACTGTACATAAGGACAGTACTGCCATCTCTACATCTAAATCTGTTTCCAGGGGCAGAGTGATAGGGTCAAAAAACAGCTCTCCTGGTTTAGGTAATGCCTACTTTGGGTTTAAGTCCAAATACAGATATAGATATTGTTGCATCCTAATACATACATACATACATACATGGTGCTTGAAATTTTGTGAACTATTAAGAATATAAATATGATCAAAAACACCATAAGGCAAAAGTATGTGACATGCCTCGGTACAGAACAGCATCAACTCTGGGATGAACTGCTTGCTTCAGGACCTTCCACAACATTTCTTTTGGATTAAGGTCAGGACTTTGACTTGGCCATTCCAAAACATCCATCCATCCATCCTCTACCGCTTACTCCTTTATCAGGGTCACAGGGAACCTGGAGCCAATCCCAGGAGGCATCGGGCACAAGGTGGGGTACACCCTGGACAGGGTGCCATTCCAAAACATTAACTTTATTATTCTTTAACCATTCTTTAGGAAATGACTTGTGTGTTTAGGGGCGTTGTCTTGCCTTATGACCTACTTTCTATTGAGATTCAATTCATGGACAGATGTCCTGATATTTTCCTGTAGAACTCGCTGGTATAATTCAAACTTCATTGTTCCATCAATGATAGCATGCCGTCCTGGCTGAGATGCAACAAAACAGGCCCAAACCATGATACTATCACCACCATGTTTCACAGATGGGATAAGGTTCTTATGCTGGGCGGCTGTGGCTCAGTCGGTAGAGCGGGTTGTCCACTAATCCACTAACCGTGGGGTTGGTGGTTCGAATCCCGGCCCGGGTGACTCCACATGCCGAAGTGTCCTTGGGCAAGACACTGAACCCTAAGTTGCCCCCAATGGCAAGCTGGCAGCTCTTCTACCATTGGTGTGTGAGTGTGTCTCATTTGTAAGTCGCTTGTAAATGTAAAAATGATATTTCTGTAAAAGCTGCTTTGAGACAATGTACCATTGTAAAAAAGCGCTATACATATTATTATTATGCTAGAACGCTTGTTTTCATCCACAAAACAGTTTTCCATCAAGCCTTCTGACTTGTCCACGTGATCTTTAGCAAACTGCAGATGGGTTGGAGTTTGAGAGCAATGGCTTTCTCCTTCTTCTGATGTGTCCACAATCCTTTGGCCATTTAGTATCCATATATTATTTAAATACTTACAATTCTTCTGTATTTACTTGTATTTACTGGGCGGCTGTGGCTCAGTCGGTAGAGCGGGTTGTCCACTAATCCACTAACCGTGGGGTTGGCGGTTCGAATCCCGGCCCGGGTGATCCCATGCCGAAGTGTCCTTGGGCAAGACACTGAACCCTGAGTTGCCCCCAATGGCAAGCTAGCACCTTGCATGCAGCTCTGCTACCATTGGTGTGTGAGTGTGTCTCATTTGTAAGTCGCTTGTAAATGTAAAAATGATATTTCTGTAAATCTGCTTTGAGACAATGTACCATTGTAAAAAGCGCTATACAAATTGGTAAATTAACTTATTTTATTGGACCTGTTATAAAATATAATATAGTTTTATCAACCAATGAACGAATAAAACTAGTCAGTGTATGAGATAATGATTTCATTTAAACTCTAATACTGTAAATATAATGTAGGGCATAGTACATGATGAATTGTATTCTGAATGACTGTGGAGCTCAGCGACTTTCAAATCGCGCTTAAAATCATGTAATGTGTACTAGGCTTAAGGCAGCTCTACATGGCTGAGTGTGTGTGTGTGTGTGTGTGTGTGTGTGTGTGTATGCATGTTCATTCAAGCACTGCTGGTTGTTGCCTGTGTAGATAAGAGGAACATAAGACAAGCTGTCAGTCACTATGCTAACAGCCTAATGAGTGCTGAAGTATCCTGAATGACAAAGCCCGCTTTGCTGCCTGATCGGAATGCTTGATTATACCACAGTGCATTAGCAAACTGAGCTAATGTTTACCATTAGCTCCATCTTTCTGTGTCTGTTACACACACTCATGCAAAGGAGGGCTGCTGGGTCATTTATCAAGTGAATGCTGGAGTTAGACTTTGCACTCTTGTTGTGTTTGCTGTCTTTTGTTATGCGGCTTTAGTTATTTAAGGTGATAGCTACATACTCCACCCTGCCAAATCTGACTCTTTCACTCTTTCTTTCTTTTTGGTTTTTTTGTTTTCTTTCTCTTCTCCAAAACATATATGGAGGTCTTGTCATGGCCCACACGGGCAATTCCACCTTGGGCCACTAGAGAGCACCCTTACTGTCCTTGCAGAACAACTTCTTCTGTTGTCTCGCTGATTTCATGGTTGCGTCCGAAATCACGTACTGTTACAGTACTTACTGAATTCGATGCAGTGCCTACTCCACGGCCGTTGAACAGTACGTACTAATCAGTATGTGTATGTAGCATGAATACGATCCCGGACATATTGGCATTGTCTGCCATGTTGGTATTGTCATGTGACCTTTGACTTCTTCATACACAAAAATCTTAAAGGGACCACCAGATTAAAGCAAACACACTAACAGCAAAATCCACATCAGGAAATTAACTGAATTAGCAATTTAATGTGGGCGGAGTTAACAAGATGAGGTAAATTCATTGCTGTTAGCTGGGCCGGCTATGGCATGATGGAGATCATAAGTTTTTTTTTCTTGTTTAAACCTTCAACAAGTTATCAGTTTATTCGGGTATTGCTAAACATGTCCTGTTTAATGAAGGTTTAATACTTCTGTGCTAGTCCGCACCAGTCCCGTTGCATTATGGGATTGTTTGATTTGCGTAGTGTCCATCGGTTGCACACTGTTAAATCTCACCAGAAGCAGAACGCCATCCGGGTATATGAGAATTTGGACATACAGCCTTTCTCCTACTTTTGTAGTAGGGTAGTGCGCGATTTCGGACGCAGCCCCTGTCTCAACCATGCTCACCTGTTTGTTATTTCTAGATTAGTTGTTCTATTTGTTTTCTCTCTTTGTTTGCTGCGATTTGTTCAGTTATGTTATGTTTTGTGTTTGTTCTTTATATTTGTTATTGATTTTGTTTATGAACTGTGTTTTGATTATTTAGTGTTTTTTTTCTTAGGGTTTTTTTTTTTATTTTCTAGTTTACTAAGTTTCTGATAGTCCTGGTATCTAGTGTGTTTATTCCTCGTGTTTGTTTCTACGAGCTTGTTCTCTGTGTCTGTCTGTAATAAAGGAAGTTCTGCATCTGCATCTGCTTCTATGGACTCTCCCCTGTGACCGGCCTGGGATAATTCAGTGGATGTTTTCGCAGTTGAATTCTCCAAAAAGCCAAAAAAAAAAAAGTCTAAATAAAGTCATTACAGTAATATCTGTAGTAATTACTGTAACCTGCATTCATGAATTCTACATATTCTACACATTCTACACATTCTACATATTCTACATATACATACAATAACTTTCTGTGCCTGAACAGCGGGAAAACTGAGGTTATGCTTATAGGTTCCCGTCATCAAATTCGCAAAGCCGCTCCACTATCCCTGTTTTTTGATGGCTCTATTCTGGAGACCCAGAGTAGGATGAGGAACCTTGGTGTGATTTTCGATACCAGCCTCACTTTTGACTTATTTGTTCAGAGCACTGTGAAGGCATCCTTCTTTGATCTCAGAAACATAGCCAGAATTCGACCAATGCTAAATTTATCCGTCGCTGAAAAGCTGATCAATTCTTTTGTAGTCTCGCGGCTGGATTATTGTAATGCTGTTTTGGCTGGAGGTTCTAAAAACACAATTAATAAATTACAATATGTTCAAAACTCTGCTGCCCGGATCCTGACAGGAACCAGGAAACGTGACCATATCACTCCTGTTTTGAAGTCACTACACTGGCTCCCGGTGAGGTTCCGTGTCGATTTCAAGATCATGTTGTTGACATACAAGGCTTTACATGGTTTGGCCCCACAATATTTATCCAGTTTATTAATCCCGTTCATCCCAAATCGCAGACTACGCTCCTCACAGCGTAATCTGTTAACCATTCCACTAACACACTTGAATTCTATGGGTGACCGGGCTTTCTCTGTCTATGCTCCTTCACTTTGGAACTCTCTTCCTCCTGAACTCAGGGAAGCCAAGACTCTTGGCACCTTTAAAACTCAACTGAAAACATACTATTTCAAACTTGCGTTTGACTGCTAGTGTCTCTTTATTATTGTTCCATCAATTTAAATTATGTTGTTTTAGCTCTTTTTTCACTTCTTTTTCACTTCTATTGTTTGTACTGTTCTCTGTTTATTGTTATATGTTTACTGTTTATTCATGTACAGCGCTTTGAGAAGCTACTTTTAAAGGCGCTTTATAAAATAAAGACTTATTATTATTATTATTATTATTATATTATTAATTGTATATTGCACATTTCTTCCTATTCTGTACAGTCTTCTATAATTTCCATTAGTTACATATTCTCTTGTCATCATCTGCTATCATAGAGAATATACTGTATTATATGTAGAGATGCAAACCTACAGTGGTGCTTGAAAGTTTGTGAACCCTTTAGAATTTTCTGTACTTCTTCATAAATACGACTAAAACATCATTAGATATGTAATATTGGATCAATTTTATGTAACATGTAAAAAACCAAGTATAATATTTTTGTCTCATTTGTTTAATTGGGTTCTCTTTGTTTACTTTTATGACTGATGATGTTTTAGGTCATATTTAGGCAGATATACAGAAAATGCTAAAGGGTTCACAAACTTTCAAGCAACACTGTAGGTTCATTGTACTCACACATTGACTATAATGGTATTTCGTACTATTCTGTTTGTTTTGTTTCATGTCAGGATGTCATCAAGCTTTGATGAAGGTTTGTATAGCTTTGTGCCATAGAGACACAGACTAGTAAATTCAGTTTGTAATCAGAGACCGGCGGTGACAATGTCCTTGATGCTCCTGCAATTTTTTTCCCTCTTTCATTTTTCACTTTTGGCTGTAGCCAGACTTTACGTGCAGGTCAGAAAGTAAAGAAAGTAGGAAGAGGAAAGAACATGAAGGCAGTTCATTTCACCACCTTGGAAGGGTGTGTGTTCCCCCAGAGGAAGGGATGAAGGTTTCTTTTCTGTTCTGGCGAAGTCAGCAACAATGAAAAGTGAAGTAGAGAGAGAATAACAAGAAGGAGAGAGAGAAGGAAGAGAGGAGAGGTGAAAGAGGAGCCTTTGATCCTAAGGCAAGACATAAACCTGCCAAGGCATGCTTGCTGGAGAGTGAAGGGGTGTGGGAGGAGCGTGCACTGAACATACTCACTCACACACACACACACACACGCACACACACGCACACACACACACCCACACACACACACACACACAAAGGTAGGAAAGTTCAAAGTTTGCCAGTGGCAAATCAAATTGACTTGCCGTCTCTGCATGTTAGTCCAGAGTTTTATTCAGCTGTCAGTGCGCTTGTCAAGGAACTCGAGCGACCAGGAAAGAATAAGGAAGAAAAGGAGGAACTAACTAAAGAGGGGAAATAAAAAGAAAGCAATCTGGAATCAGCACTGTATAGAGGTACAGATTAGTATGTCCTTTCTCCTTGTTCTCCTCTTTGAAAGCTGCCTTTGTCTCTCTCTCTCTCTCTCTCTCTCTCTCTCTCTCTCTCTCTGTTTTTCTGCAGTAATATGATCCTCTGATCCAGGGATAGACTGAGTCCCACTTTCAACACTCTTCCCTT
>JAFFST010046448.1:61469-75518 GCA_022414735.1 Noturus placidus | reverse complement strand
GGGATTCGAACCGCCAACCCCACGGTTAGTGGATTAGTGGACAACCCGCTCTACCGACTGAGCCACAGCCGGTAGAGATGGAATACTTCAAAATGGCTGAGTGTGAGATAGCAGTTTTAATAAAAACAGCTAGTCAGGAGTAAAGATTGTGTGTGTGTGTGTGTGTGTGTGTGTGTGTGTGTGTGTGTGTGTTTTCGTTCAGTCAGTGGTGCCCTGGTGGGGTAGTTCTTAGGTGTGGGCTTGATACAGTGTATAATATTCACATTCACCCTATGAGTCTTTTCAAGCCTGAGCAACCTAGCAAGAGAGAAGTAACATAGCAAGTGTAGCCTACTGTGATAATCCTATAATCCTCGTTTTACAGATTAGTGATTTTCAGCAGGTTTCAGCAGTTTAATCATTATATTATAATCTTCACTAACATTTTATAATAATAATACTAATACTAGTAATAATAATAATTAAAGCTAACAAGCAGCATTTTTCGGGGCCCAAGCCCCCAGACTTGGTGAACCACACATTCATAGACACACTAAAATAGTTGCCTAAGTAATCAGATTGAAACCAATTGGAGTATTCTTTTTTTTTTTTTTTTTTTGACAGAATCCAAGATGACGGAAAATCTAATTAAGCGGATAGTAATCATAGTGAAATTAGCGATCAATTAGTCAGTTAGTCAGTTAGTGAATTAGTCATAGGGTTCGTTGACCTCGTATCAATCCAGGGAAGCCAGGCTTTTACATTTTGGACACGGTTCACAAGAAATGACCATAAAAATACTTCCAAATTACGGTGGCACCGGAGCAATAGCAGCACTTGGTCCAAATTTGGTCAGAATGCTCCTTAGACCCTCCCCAATCTGTGCACCAAATTTCACAATTTTTTAACAGATGGTTCTATGGGCTGCAATAAACAGTCTTGCCAGGAGAAGAAACATAACAATAATAATAAGAATAAGTTAGAGTAACAATAGGGTGCCTAATAATAATAATAATAATAATAATAATAATAATAATCCATCCATCCATCCATCTTCAACCGCTTACTCCTTTTCAGGGTCACGGGGAACCTGGAGCCTCTCCCAGGGAGCATCGGGCACAAGGCGGGGTACACCCTGGACAGGGTGCCAGTCCATCGCAGGGCACAATCACATACACACTCACATTCATTCCAATAATAATAATAATAATAATAATAATAATAATAATAATAATAATAATAATGAGTCTTTATTATGGGCGGCTGTGGCTCAGTCGGTAGAGCGGGTTGTCCACTAAATGTAGGGTTGGCGGTTCAATTTCCAGCACACATGACTCCACATACCGAACTATCCTCGGGCAAGACACTGAACACGAAGTTGCCCCCGATGGCAAGTTAGCACCTTGCATGGCAGCTCTGCTACCATTGGTGTGTGAGTGTGTGTGTGAATGGGTGAATGAGTAAAGCGCTTTGGATAAAAGCACTATATAAGTGCGCCATTTACCATTTATTGGTAACATATACATGTGCACAGTGAAATTCATTTTTCTTCACATATTACAGCATGTTAGGAGGTTGAGGTTAGAGCACAGGGTCAGCCATGATAGTTCATAGTGCTGTACAATCCAGAATTAAAAATAAAATTTTATAATATAATACACACAAGGATAAAGTAAAAAGTGAAAATATAAGGACAAAACAAGCATAAGGAGATTCAATACAAATACATTGAAATTAAATATATGTATAAATACACAGAAGAAGTATTTTCAATTAAATGGCAAGTCAATGAAAAGTCAAATGCTATTTAGAAGTGTATAGATATTTACTGCTTCAGGCAAAGGGGTATCGAGGAACAGTTTTAAAGCATAATAACATTTGCATTTTACAGAGGGGATTTCTAGAATGGACCCAGAGAGAACACTTAACTCTGCGGATTGAAAGATTAAACAAATAAAGTGCATGTTTGATCTATAATCATCCGGAAATGTGTTTTTTGCTGGTCATGTCCATGTCCATGATTTAACGAGCACAGCTTGATGTCATATGATGAAATTGATGTGGCTGTGAATAGACACCCTCTGGCTACATACTGTGGACCTGCTGTGCCCATTTGCTATCACAACCTCTGACCTTTTATAGTGATCTCCTGCTGCAAATGACAGGATGGAGTGCTTGAGGGGAAGAGATGGGCTTGCAGGTTGAAACACGATCATAGCGTGAAAAAAATGAATCGTATTACCATCTTTGAGTCATGAATCATCAGAACAGATGGTTCCTGGTACCATGTCTGTAATGGGGTGTAATTTTGCAGTGTGTTCATAGACCTAAGTAGATTTCCCATTTGGCATCATGACCTTTGAACCTTTTCTACTCTATGGCAGCAGGTACGATAAAGATGGAGTTGGAGTGTCTGGAATAGGGATGGATCAATAGCATTTTTCCAGAGCATAAATGCATTTTTTTTTCACTCCTGAAAGCTAAATGAGTAGCCTACTTAGTATTAAGCAATCAGGGATGTCATGGACATGCATTTATTGGTTTCTTCCATATGCTTCTAACAATAAACTCTTTGACTGATCTGAGCTCACAGAGCAATATCAGAGACCGTGGTCATTAAAAAATGAGCTCAAGATATCATGAATAGTAATTCAGTAATAATAATTTAATTTATATAGCGCTTTTTACAATGGACATTGTCTCAAAGCAGCTTTACAGAAATATCATTTTTACATTTACAAGCGACTTACTAATGAGACACACTCACACACCAATGGTAGCAGAGCTGCCATGCAAGATGCTAGCTTGCCATTGGGGGCAATTTAGGGTTCAGTGTCTTGCCCAAGGACACTTCGGCATGGGATCACCCGGGCCGGGATTCGAACCGCCAACCCCACGGTTAGTGGATTAGTGGACAACCCGCTCTACCGACTGAGCCACAGCCGCCCTAATTCAGTCAGCAGTGTAGACCCTGGCAAGTGGATAGGAAGCTCTCACTTCTCAGTACTCGGTGCACACAGAACTGAAGTGCTTACTTCGCAGCTGCACACTTGCAAAACCTTTTTACAGCACCTGTTAAACTGCATAAGATGTTTTATCAGGTTGCATGTAATTGTAGGAAGATGGCGAATTACCTCTTCTTCATATTTTTACAGAGCAAAGTTTGCAGTCTGCTTTGACTCGAACGTGATCTTTAATCATGAAATACATCCTGATAGTGTCACTTATTCATCACTTAACAATTGGTATTAGATGTTGTTAAGTATTGATGTATCGCTATTCTAGAAGAGAAGAAAAAAAAAACATGACAAGACATAATTGATGATATGTGTTTGTTGGACTTCACTCATCTTATGTGGACGTGCTTTATCAGAGATGATTTAGCGGATCAGTGATGTGTGAGCATCTGTGTGCTCCCAATCATCCTCCCATTAACCTTATTTTCGTACTCTTCTTTCAGTGCAATGATTCATTTTTACTGTTTGATTACCTGCAATTTGTTTTAATCCTTCTTGTTAAGATTGTGTGCCTCACTCTGGTCACACTTAATTGCTTGGGATTATAATTCATTACTGAATATTTGTCCTTAAAATTGTGCTTCATAGAGATGAGGTTCTTGGGTTATGCTGGTAGATTTTTTCATGTTGTTGCCTTTCTAGGTCACCAAAGTAAATTAAGTGCAAATGCCTTATTTACTTTGCTTTTACTCTCTTCCTGTGCCTGGCCCTGAAGTCTGAGAATGCTAACACTTTGTTGGAATGTTTGTGTGTGGATGCAGACTTGTGACTGGAGAGAGGCCTTGAGAAGGCAAAACAGTGAGAATAAGGACTTCTATATACAGTATATATATATATAAATAAAGGCAGGAATAGCACTGGGTAAGGGGAGGGGAGGAAGAAGACAGCACTACTACCTCTGTAATCCCCATAGTGTAGTACAGCAAGAAGGTGGTCTGACACAGGAATCCACAACAATAATAAAACACAACACAGTGCTAATCCATACTTTAATTCTTCAAAAATCAAATGAATACAAAATTAATTTTCATCCTGCTTCAATTTCTCATACTTCACTTCAATCCCTAATAACATGACATGTAGTGCATGTTTAAAGCTTTTCTGAGCCGAATGCTCCTTCTTTATTTTGCATATTGCATATTCCTCAGCATTCCAGTGCATTTTCACACGCTGAAATAACTTTGGAAAAAGTTTGTTAATGAGTGAGAGATGCATAAACAAGCCAGAAATGTGCAGGCAATTACCAAATGCAGATCCATGGTCATATCTCGAGAGGGTTCTCTTAATTAATATTACCACAGTGCTGTTGACTGAGTTATTCTGAGTTTATGTAGTAACATTTCTATAGTGATAACTATTTCCAAGTCACAGGACTTATACGCGTAATGAATCCATCCATCCATCCATCCATCCATTTTTTGTACTGCTTATCCTACACAGGGTCACAGGAAGTCTGGAGCCTATCCCAGGGGACTCAGGTCACAAGTCAAGGGACACCCAGCATGGCGTGCCATCCCGTCGCAGGGCACAATCATACACACACTTGCACAACTATTCAAACACTATGGATAATTTAGAGATGGCAGTCAGCTTACAATGCATGTCTTTGGAATGGGGGAGGAAGCAGGAGTACCCGGTGGAAACCCCTGAAGCACAGGGAGAAAATGCAAACTCTATGCACACACACACACACACACACACACACACACACACACACACACACACAGGGCAGAGGTGGGAATTGTACTCCCAACCCCAAAACCTTACAATAACCGATGAAACCTTTCTGTAAGGAGATATTTATTTAATATTTATGATAGGAGATGTTGTTAATAAAAAAAAAATGTAATCACTGACAAACTAAAAATAAAATTGAGAAAAAAACAGATCATCCATGATCAACAAAATGAGAAGACGTGGCGAGGGACAGCTATAATGAGGCATAAATAGACAAATCAAACACATGGACACAGTCACATAACACATCAGTACAGGAACAGAGATAGGACTACAGCAGAAACAAAAATACATGGCATAACAAACAGAAGCAGATTAAATGATCCTAAAACAAAATTACACAAGAAAATGTTCTTTTTAGGGAAATCCGACTTTTTTCTCTAAAAGTGTAGTAGTTTTAATTCTTTCTGTACCAGTCTAGGCCTAAACAGAAGTAGTACAATGGGACAGCATTGTATAACACTCCAGAGGGGGAAAAATGTCTCAACAGAATTTGGAGGTTTGTAATGTAATCTATAGACGAGCAAACATACTAAAGCTCACTGAAGAACACTGTGCTTATTAAAGGATGTTCTGGGAACATTATGCTTACTCACTCACTTAGATTTATTTTTTTATTATTATGATTAAAGCAATCCAAGCATGGAACTGAGGATTTAAGGGGTAAGCGTCTGACTCAAGAGTTGAGCAGTGACAGTCTTGGGATTTGAACTCGTTCGGGTCACAAGTGCAGGACTGTTTTCTCAAGCGTGTATTAACAAACATAAAACCTGCTGCTCAGTCAGCACCTGAAACAGTGTCCATCAGATCCCCATGGACTAACAACCTAATAATCTTCGGTCTGCTGTATCTCTCTCCTCTCCGAGCAATGTCCTGCTTTTAATAAACTTGTTGTTTTCTGTTATTGGTAGCATCCAATATTATTGCCTGCAGGCGAGTGTCTAATTAAAGTGAAGCATGATTAATTAAGGTGATAAAATCAGGGGATGCATCTGCTGCTCCATTGCTCCATCTCCGTGTCCCTTCTTTGTTAATCTGTCTGTGCTGAAGTGATAGAGAGTCTCCCACTTCGATCTCTCCGATCTCTAATTAAGAGAGATGTAGACAGGACCGGTGCTCATGGAGTCACGTGGCATGATGTATCTACATCTTTAATTGAACTTTACCCTGCTGCTTTGTTCACTATTTAACAGTGTTCTGTTTCACTAATCCAGGCCAACATAAGTTTCACGTTGAAATAAAAAAAGGATGTGCCAACTTTTACCATCATCAAAAAATACAGATGTTATTTGCAAATAAGAAATGCTCCCAACCAGCACACACCCACCACATGTTTTCGACCCGCGTTTGTGATCTAGCACCTGATTGGCTCTTATATTTTATAATGCAAAAAAGCTCGTCTATTCAATTTGATTTTATTTGTATAGTGCTTTTAACAGTATTGCCAGAAAGCAGCTTTACAGAAATCTGGATATAGAGTCACTCTTGCTCCCTAATGAGCAAGTTAGAGGTGATAGATATCTCCCTGAGACAATATTAAGAGGAATCCTTGAGAAGAACCAGACTCAAAGGGAGCCCATGGTCTTCTGAGTGACACAGGGTAGTGAAAACTGATGGATAAATGATTAAAGTTTACACGAGTAGTGGATGTCTGACTCCTCTGGGGTGAAGAGGTGGTCATTGGTAATGTCCTCCTGCTGTGCGCATTCCTTGATCTTGAGGAAGTTTTGTTCAAAGAGCCCATGGATGCTTTTTACTACAACTATCACTATTGTTTTGTATGAGTTGATGCTGATGGTTCTTGGGTCTTCCTCGTTTTTTCTTTTTTAGCTGGAAACCTCCACAGATGCCTTTGATTTCAGCAGAAAGAAGTGTGAAATTATGGCCCTGTTCCATGCATAGAGTTTGCTTACTTAAAAAAAATCAGGTTGTTGGTGTTGCCATCCTTATGGAGGTCTGCAAATAGATTTTCTGACAGTCTCTTGTTTTGGGAACCATTCTGTGCAGTTTCATTTGAAATATCTTTTGGGTAGTTCAGTCGAATGGCCTCCCCAATTTGTGGTTCTGTGGGCCTAAGGTTATGTATGGGTCATTCAGACCTGTGCTTGGGGTTGGGTGTGGAAAATTCCTGCTATTATTTTGGCCAAGATGCTTTCACACCTTCCTTTTCACACCTTGAACATGTAGGTCAGCTGGCCAGGTAGAGCAGAACTAATTAATCTCTCTGAAAAACAAGACAGACAGAATGAGACATGTCTTGTAATGGTATCGGCGTGTACCAAAAAGCATGTACTTATACTCATATATGGTCTGAAAATAAAATGGTATTAAAGCACCCCTTGTTCAAAGGATGTTCATAATGAGCAAATTGTGAATAAGAGTCCTGGGATGAGCAGAAGACATTTTTTTCTGATTAAAGCAGCATATGTCATATACTCAACACTAACTTAGATTTTAAAGTCTAAAAACGGTGACTCAAACCCACTGTGCAGTGAAAACATTGGCCAGTCTGTGCATGCTAATTCTGCATAAGGATTCGATAGTGAAAACATGCTTTATTACGGTTGTGCTCACTTTAAATTCTCACTTCATTAAGCTAAATTAAAATAAGGTCAAATGCATGAGAAAAGCAAACTTTTAATTTGTAGTGTGGTTAGTACTCTCCTGCCTGTAATGATGTCCACATTGTTAGGAGACAGAAGAGTGTAACAATGAAGCCCTGGCCAATTAGTCGTTAGGACACACAGAAGAGACAGCAGGCTGACAAGAGTTGGCTGAAAAGAGGCACAAAGCTGGTACTTGTGAACACCTGCCAGGGTAATGTGGAGTGTTAGGGTGGGGAAAAAAGAGAAATAAAGTTTCATATTGGAAAAATCAGTTTATTTGATCTGCACATAAAAAATGAAATGTTTTTTTTTTTTTTTTTTTTTCACCAGAGCATATAAGTGTAGCAGTACGGTGTAGCAGTACGGTGTAGCAGTACGGTGTAGCAGTACGGTGTAGCAGTACGGTGTAGCAGTACGGTGTAGCAGTACGGTGTAGCACGGCTGTGACTCAGTTGGTAGAGCGGGTTGTCCACTAATCGTAGGGTTGGCGGTTCGAATCCCGACCCGGATGACGCCACATACCGAAGTGTCCTTGGGCAAGACACTGAACCCCAAGTTGCCCCCGATGGCAAGTTAGCATGCCTTGCATGACAGCTCTTCTACCATTGGTGTGTGAATGGGTGAATGAGACACAGTGTAAAGCGCTTTGGATAAAAGTGCTATATAAGTGTGCCATTTACCATTTAGAGTTTTGCATCATTTCGGATCCATTTTGGTGCTGAATCTACTGCAGTGGACATTTTTTCATATGGATTCATTATTATCTGATATCTAGACTACGGAATTAAATTTGTGACACAAGATGATCCAAATCTCACTAGCCAATGAGAGTAAATCATTATTAAGCACCGCCCACATGCAAGATTTGGGCCAGAATAGCGAACGTATACTTGAAGAGCGTAAACGGAAACTTGGGTTAGCGTTAACGTAAACAAAGAACGCTTTTTGTTTGAAGACCATGTTGAATTTTTGCCACTGAGTTCACTGTTTTCAGAGTGTTTTTCTTCTTTTCTCATTGAAGATTTTTGTTCGTTTCTTGAGCAGTTATGTTTTGGCCCAGATTTAATTACATACTAGTCTTTGTGTAGCAAAACAAGAAGGAAAAAAAACAACCCAGTTAAAATCAAGGCACTTTTTTTTATTCTTATCTTAGAGTATGCTAAGAAAATAAAAAATTCAATGAAAAGCTCCAAAAGCACAAGCGACCAAACTCTAACTTATTATTTTTTCATCATCTATCAAAAAACAAATACAAAATTACATGACTATTAAAATGACTGACTATATTTTATTCAAAATCCTAATATAACAGTGTTATTTGTTGTGGTCCCTTAATGACTTCCACCATATACAACATGGTCCTGGATTTGTTATTATACTGATGATGACTTATTAATAAATGTTATAATCTTGTTTCAGAAATATAATTTTATATAAAACTATTAGTAAGTTTTATTAGTAGTATTATTAGTAACTGATGAAGTATGAAATAACATTTCCCGGTTATGGACGCAGACTTTTGGCCCCTCTGACCGGAATTTGCCTTCCATTATATCATCTTTGAGTCATTTAAGTGCTCAACGGTTTTACAGTAAGCTGTGTGTCTCTCCCGTCTGCAGATGAGAGGATGCTGCAGGGAAGCAGCGTGAGGCCGAGTCCCACCTGAAGCCCATCCTCCTCCTGTTCCTCCACCTGCTGCCATCCCATGATGCACTGCCCGTGCCGAGGGAGGCTAAAGCTGCTGCTGGCGTCTCTGAGCTTCATTATCCTGCTCACGTGGCTTTACCTGCTGGCGGGCAACCTGGAGAGTGAGTGCTTATTATTATTATTATTATTATTATTATTATTATTATTATTATTATTATTATTATTAGTAGTAGTAGTAGTAGTAGTAGTAGTAGTAGTAGTAGCAATACCAGTACAAAATTCATTAAGGTGCAGTTTGAATGGTAATGGTCTAATGGGGCGGCTGTGGGTCAGTCGGTAGAGCGGGTTGTCCACTAATCCACTAATCGTAGGGTTGGTGGTTCGAATCCCGGCCCGGGTGACCCCATGCCGAAGTGTCCTTGGGCAAAACACTGAACCCTAAGTTGCCCCCGATGGCAAGCTAGCACCTTGCATGCAGCTCTGCTACCATTGGTGTGCGAGTGTGTCTCATTTGTGAGTCGCTTTGGATAAAAGCGTCTGCTAAATGAATAAAAATGCAAAATGTAATGATGCATCTGTTGATGAAAAGCAGTGGAATGAAAGCAGTCATAAATAGCCCCCTTGAAACCTTCCAGTTTTTCTATATGTGTATGGGCGTTGGGTGTTTTAAGGTGAGAAAGTAATTAGGCTGATTTTATTTATATAGCACCTTGTGTGCTTGCATTTAAAATACAGTTCAGTGTGCTATACAATATGTGCCAAAACTTGAAACGGGAATTACAAGAAAAGAAAAGAAAAAAAAATGTTGTCTGTAGTGCTGCTTGAAAGTTTGTGAACCCTTTAGAATTAAAAAAAAGTCTTAAAAGTAGACAAAGGCAACCCAATTAAACAAATGCGACAGAAATATTATACTTGGTCATTTATTTGTTGATCCAAAAATGATCCAAGATGACATATCTGTGAGTGGCAAATGTATGTGTACATTTGAAGGTGAAATTAGAGTCAGGTGTTTCCAATCAATGGGATATGAGTGAGCACCGTGTTTTATTTACAGAACAGGGACCTATCAAAGTCTGAACACGTGTTTATGGAAATGTATCATGGCATGAACAAAGGAGATTTCTGAGGACCTCAGAAAAAGAGTTGCTCATGAGGCTGGAAAAGGTCACAAAACCAAGTATAATATTTTTGTCTTATTTGTTTAATTGGGTTCTCCTTGTCTACTTTTAAGTCTAGTGTTAAAATCTGATGTTTTAGAACATATTTATGAAAATATTAAAGAAAATTCTAAACTGCTAAGCACAACTGTAAGTGGTACAGTTCAATGACAATGAGTAATCTACTGTATTTAGGTTCTGTCACATGCCGCTTGGGATGTTATGGTGTTTAAACAGGATCTTTATTAGCAAGCACGAGGGCAGCTGACCTGACAGTGTAGTACTTTTATTTTATTTTATTTTATTTATTTGTTAAAGTTTTTTCTTTTTTAAATAAATATAAAAAATTTTCAAATACAATCCAGAGGTCAGCATGTACAACCTGCAGACTGAGCTGAGCTCAAGAAACAACTTAATCAATCAATCAATGGTCCAGACACAGAGTATCACAGCACAGATCATTTAAATAATTAATGCTTATTAACTCTCTCTTTCTCTCTGTCTCTCTGGCTCGATTAACATTTTTCATTGACTTGCATTTGCAGGTTAATACAAAAATGATGTACATACACACATAATGTGTTGAGACCAGGTTTGACTGCATCAGATCCCAGACAAGTCTAAACACAGTCTTTACAGCATTTTTGAATCAGTCTGGTATCTAAGAGCAGGATCAGACTAATCCTGCATGCTTTTCAGCAGTTTGCATGCTGAATGGGAGAAATGAGATCTGATCACGGTGTGTACAGAATGAATACTACATGAACATTTGAATGCTAGACAAAGTTGCATAAAACCTCCAATATCATTTTATGTGTTCTGATATAAGCCTTTCATATATTATGCTTATGAATGTATTATAAAAGCACTAAATGTTACCCAGTGGTTTAGTGTAAAGAAGAAAAGAACTGGTGCACATTAGCCCAGTGTCTCTAGTTGAAATGCAGATGAAAACGGCAGCGTTTTCACTGGAAAAACTGAAACAATGCAATGCTCTAAAGGGAATTCCATCCCATTGGAAGCTCGGTATTAATGGAGGCAGTCAGGAGAGAAAAGTTGAGCTCCATCAAACAAACAAACAATCAATGCAGAAATAAATAAGTTGTCAGCAGCATAATTGTTTGGAAAGTGGATAAATGAGGATTGTTATGCCTGAGTGATGGGAAGGGAGCCTGCCTCATCTTTTGTGGAAGGGAAAGAGACCAAGCGCTCCTTTAGTGTTCTACTGTTAATCTGAAAATAAGTGCTAAATTCATTAAAGTCATTAGCATAAGGTGCAGTTCAGATTCGGCTGCTTAATGGGCCGGCAATCCAGATGAGCCTTTGTGCTGGTGATGCATTACACTGCTGATGAAAAGCCAGATCTTGTTTATGTAGCTTTTATTAGAATCAAAATGGTGATGAATATTCCCCTCTGAACCTCAGGCTGTCTGCACTTCATCTTCGTGTGTGTGTGTGTGTGTGTGTGTGTGTGTGTGTTATTACCAGAAATGTAAGAAACTGGAGAGATCCAAAACAACAATAAGAGTAATGATGCCTCATGGCGCGCAAGCGTGTGTGTGTGTGTGTGTGTGTGCGTGTGTGTGTGTGTATGTGTGCGTGTGTGCACGTGAGAGAGAGAGAATGTGGTACTGCCGACATGGCAACGAAAATATTTTCCATATAAAACCAGAATGGGAGACTGAATGATATTTAATATGTTTCAATATTATAGAGTATTTGATTTCACAATCTTTCTGACTATCCTACCAGGTCCCTTTGCATGTGCTGGTGTTAAATATATAAAGAAATATGTAAGGATTAAAACACAATAACATGCTGTTATAGGAATACAATCATTGTCAGAATGATGTGATTATTTTCCTATAGCAGAAATACACAATTCAAATTGTTGTGTTCCTCTTCCACCACAGCAATTTGGCAGCGGTTATTTTCTCTTTATCCACATCATTTCTTTTTTTTTTTTTACTTTTTATCCATTTATAGTTACATTTAATACATCATCCATGAAACAAGTTAGTTCCTATGTATGTTCCTATGTATGTTATAGCAGGTATACACAGGTTATACAGGTTCCTTCAACTGTATCTCTCGTTTTCTCTCTCCTGAAGTTAATAACACAAAAAAAAAAAAAAACATAGCTTGTCATATTAACAATAAACCAGAACTGTTGCAAAACTTTTACCCGACTCTTACATCAGATAAACCAACAATATTGGTCGAATATCCTCTCATATGGAAACTCAGTACCTCTGAATCTCTAAATGAAATGGTTATACTGGGAAATAGGATTAAATAGAATGTTATATATGGAGGTGGCCAAGTGGGTATCATTGCTGCCTCACAGCTCCAGCGTTCCTGGTTTAATCCTGAACTCGGGTTATTGTCTGTGAGGAGTTTTGCATGTTCTTCCTTTGGTTGTGTAGTTTCCTCAGGGCTCTCTGGTTTCCTCCCACCATCCAAAAACCAGCTGCAATTTGGATTAGCTACCTAAATTTTCCGGGACACACAATCGAAACACTGCGACCCTCACCAGGATAAAGTAGTTACTAAAGATCAAAGAATGAATGAGTGAATGAGTTATATTTGGAGTGTCCTTTTAGTACTAATTTTATGTACTGGACATCAACAGAAATTTGCTGAGACATTTTAATGCAAAATGGTGTTATGAAATAACTGAGGTTTAGGAGAAAGACCATGCCTGAAGCTCCGCCTTCCACCTAGTTATCTTCCTATAAATTCTCAATTTCTCCACTGGTGATACAGTTTCCTCACCTACTACCTCTAATCCATAGTATTCAACACATTCTAACCAAGAGCCTTTCGAGGGAGGATTGGCTATCTTGCGCTAAACACACACCATTCATAACTCCATATGTTCTCAGTGTTCTTCATGTCATTTAGTTATGGGTGTGGTCTGCACTCACAAACATTGTTTAATGTCATTTCCATTGTGTGCAATAGGGTTACCGTAAGACATGCGATTTATCCTAATCACTTGAAGTCAAGCAGGATTTTGAGTAGAACCATGCCTGAAGCTCTTCCTCCTACTAATCAACGACTCCTACTTAAGAGTCTTTATTGGGTGGTCTGTCTATCTAGCGTGGAGTAGAACCCCAGGAACCGCACTCACTTTGACAGATCTATAATCATTCTTCATGTCCATTAGTTAAGGGCATGGTCTGCACTAGAGGTCATGTTGGTTTCACAACTCTGTGCTGTCTGTCTAATCAAACATTATTAAATACGACTGATTTTGGTCTCTCCCTAATGCTGTTATGAAATTCCTGAAATCTGGTCATGTGATGGCAGATGGCCGCTCCTTGCTCCTTGCTCCCTGTCTTCTGGAGTCCACGGAGGCGCGTTTTGTCGAGCGGGAGGTGCTCGCGTCCCGGGTTCGACAGGTGGAGGAAGAGAACCGACAGATCCGCCTCCAGCTCAGTCAATCCCAGGGCCAGACTGAAGGTAACTATGGCAACCAGCAATGGGTGGCATCAGCTGATACGGGCGCAGAGGATGTGGAGAACACGGCGGAGGAACGGGCCAATCACAGCGAGTGTGTCCGCTCACCTACTGCAGAGAAGTGTGAGGTAAGAGGATTGGCCCAACTGGTTTAGCCCTGCTAGAGTTGAAATCAGTGGGACACTGTAGCATCATGGGGATGTTAGCTCTTTAGATACAGTGGTGTGAAAAAGTGTTTGCCCCTTCCTTATTTCCTGTTCCTTTGCATATTTGTCACACTTAAGTGTTTCGGGACATCAAACCAATTTAAACAATAGTCAAGGACAACACAAGTAAACACAAAATGCAATTTGTAAATGAAGGTGTTTATTATTAAAGGTGAAAAAAAATCCAAACCATCATGGCCCTGTGTGAAAAAGTGATTGCCCCCCTAAACCTAATAAC
>JAFFST010046448.1:21483-32432 GCA_022414735.1 Noturus placidus | reverse complement strand
GGGGGGGGGGGCTCACTGAATTTAATAGGTAGCATGGGTTCCACGTGATGTGACAAAGTGGCCGGAAGTCAATCATTTTTGTGAAGAAGTAGTGTAACAAAAAGCAGAGTAAAGTGGATTGGCCGGATGCTGCAGTTGTTAACTTTATGGAAATGAGACATGAAACAATGTGTCCATTACCAGTAGGTGTAGAAGGAGGGCCCTTTTAAAACCCTTTGCGAAGCATCATTCATCATTTTGTATTGTTCAAATCACTAACCTAACTCCATTTTATTGCTAGTTGGCTCTTGATGGATTTTGTCTTCTGACATTTGCAAAGACTTGAATGAACAAACATGCATGTATTTGGGGTCAAATCAGGAGATTATGTAATGACCCTCTGCATTGTCTTCCTTGTCACACCATTGCAACTTAGACTTCTCTGAACTGAAAAAAAAAGTTCACTAAATTTACTTAATTCACATTTGTACATGGGTTCCACATGATTGAACTGAGTTACAGTGCTGTGGAAAAGTATTTGCTTTCTTCTGTTTTTGTGTATATCTCATACTCAGTTGTTTAAGAAATTAAAACTATCTCTAAGATAAATCAAAGGCAACCTGAGTAAACTCAGTTTTTAAATTATAATGTTATTTATCGAAGCAAAAAAGTTATCCAGTACTAACTGGGCCTGTATTTGTCCCCATAGTTACTACAGTAATTCCCCAAATCTATGAAACTGCATTCATAATGGGGTTCAGCTGGACTAGAGGCAGCCAGGGCTAAGTACCGCAAACCCCGTTCAATCAAATCAACACTTAAATTGAACTTTTCCAACAACATGAAATTGTTGAAATTCCAGTAATAATGGGGAAGAAGGTGATTGAAATGTATCAGTCTGGGAAGATTTACAACGGTATTACAAAGGCTCTTGGACTCCAAGAACCAAAGTGAGAGCCATTATCTCCAAATAGAAAAAAGTTTCAGTAGTGAACCTTTTCCAGAAGTGGCCGACCTTTAACAATTCCTCAGAGAGCACAGCAATGATTCATCCAGGAAATCACAACATCAAAGGACCTACTGGCCTCTATTGCATCAATAAAGGTCACTGTTCATGACTCCACTATCAAAAAGACACTGGGTAAAAATGGCAACCACAGAAGAGTAGCGAGGCGAAAACCACTGCTAACACAGAAGAACATTAAGGCTCGTCCGAATTTTGCCAAAACACACCTTGATGATCCTCAAACCTTTTGGGGCAATTTTCTGTGGACTGATGAGTTGAAAGTGGAACTGTTTGGAAGACCTGTTACATCTGGCATAAACCAAAGACAGAATTCCACAAAAGGAACACCATACCTGCGGTCAAGCATGGTGGTGGAAGTGTGATGGTGTGGGGATGCTTTCCTGCTTCAGAGCCTGGGCAACTTGCAATAACTCAGGGAAACATTAATTCTCTCTACCAGAAAATCCTAAAGGAGAATGTCTGTTCTTCAGTCCGTAAGTTGACTCAAGTGCAACTGACTCTGCAGCAAGACAATGATCCAAAGCATAGGAGTAAATCCACCTCTGAATGGCTGAAAAAAAGCTAAATTTAAGTTTTGGAGTGGTCTACTCAAAGTCCTGACTTGAACTAATTGAGATACAGTGGAAGGACCTTGAACTTGCAGTTCATGCTCAAAAACCCTCTAATGTGGCTGAACTAAAGCAGTTCTGTAAAGAAGAGTGGGAAGAGTTTTGTTGCAGTTATTGCTGTTAAAGTTTGTACAACCAGATATTAACATTAAGGAAGCAATTAGTTTTTGTTTACTCAGGTTGCCTTGTTTTATGTTGTATTTCATTTGAAGATCTAAAACTGTTTAGCATTAGATATACACAAAAACATAAGAAATCAAGATGGGGCAAATACTTTTTCATAGCACTGTACATGAACATAATTTGTTTTGGCACATCCAACAGGATTCAAACAAAATCAAACTGGCTCTTTCACCTGAACTGAGGATCAAACCTAGGTCACTGGGGAAAACCTGTGCAAACATGGCCACTGCGGACTCCAACTCTCAGTTCACACACTCAAGTTCACCTGATTACTGATAGCACACATCTGGACTAAATCACCACCACACACTATTTAAATACATTCACGGCACAATGACTTTGCAAAGTATTTGTTCAGGTCTGCTCCTCATCTGATGCACATTTATTTCATGTATGTTATTTCTGCCCTTTGTTTTGACCCTTGTTTATATCCACGTTTCATGATTATCATCTCATCCTCTGAATACCTGTTTGTACATCATCTGACCTACTGCCTGACTTTGGATTGTGTGATTAAGATTTCTGTGATTTGGATTTGTTTTCATGTGCCAGTCTTTATTTTTAATAAAACCATTCACCGCAACACACAATTTCATATGTACAGTGCCGTATATAAGTGCGTCACCCACCTTGAACGTTTCTTCATTTTGTGGTGTTACAACCTGGAGTTGATATTACTTTATTGGATTTATATGTCATGAATCTACACAACATTAGTTGGTGTGACGCTTTAGTTCAACCAGTTGCCATCAGTTGCCATTATAATTCGTTGAATGGAGTCACCCTATGTTCAACTAAAGCATTAATGTTTGTTAAAGAACATAGTAAAGTCACAGAATTTGTTAGAGAACATACCAGAATAATCAATATCATGAAGACCAAGAAGCTATCAAAAATAAGTCCAAGACAAATCTATGGAAAATTATCAATCAAGCTTTGGCTATATAAAAATATCAACAACCCTGAACACCCTACAGAGCACCTGTAAATCCATTACATTTCATTTTGGGGAGTTATTTTATTTTATTTTTCATTTATTTTATTTTTTTACAAAGGAATAGTAGTGGGGGCGCACGGTGGCTTAGTGGTTAGCACGTCCACCTCACACCTCCAGGGCCCAGGGTTCGAGTCCCGTCAGGGCCATGTGTGTGCGGAGTTTGCATGCTCTCCCTGTGTTGCGGGGGTTTCCTCCGGGTACTCCAGTTTCCTCCCCCAGTCCAAAGACATGCATGGTAGGCTGATTGGTATGTCTAAAGTGTCCGTAGTGTATGAATGGGTGTGTGAATGTGTATGTGATTGTGCCCTGCGATGGACTGGCACCCTATCCAGGGTGTACCCCGCCTTGTGCCCGATGCTCCCTGGGATAGGCTCCAGGTTCCCTGTGACCCTGAAAAGGAGTAAGCGGTTGAAGATGGATAGATGGATGTAATAGTAGTTGTCTCAGCCATGAGAGACAAATCTAGAGTGATTTGTTGCTTGACAGTGTGAACGCAGGGTCACAGCCTTCATCTTAACTGGTGTAATCTGTTCATCCACTTGTTTCGGGTCAACTGGTGGTAACACAGCTCGGTGCTCATATTGAATTATTCCTCATGGGTTAGCTGCCAAATGAATAAATGTGAATATAAGATTTGGTGGAAGACATATAACATGCTTTCAACAAATTAGCAAGCTTTCAGAATGCTGCTCCACTTCTGCAGACTTCCAGTTGATGGTTATAAACCACTGTCATATTTACTGAAGAACACAGTTTTTCATCCTGAACACGATTCCTGTACTGAATTTTAATAAATTTGTGTTGTGTCATATTGACCAGATTTACTTTTAAATGTCACGACAGTATGACATATTCTGTCATTTCTGTTGTTGTTTCTGTACCAGAAGATTATGAAAATGTTATTTTTAACATTGTCAGCACAGCTGTGCTGTGTGGGTGAGAGATAGAGACAGTCAAGGAGTGTGTGTGCTAGCAGTCTGGCTCTAAATGACATGAATTCTTGGAGGAGTTGAAGTCATTGTGGCAGAATGACAGTGTAGACTCACTTCCAGCACTTTTATAAAAACTCTCAATGCTCCCTCTGGGCTTCCCTTTGCCACCTGAGCATGCCCAATGCTCCATACTTACTCTGCTTATTAAAATATATTACAGTACAGTTATGGATGTCTTTTAAGTAATGGGTAAAACACAACAAGGAATGCTCTTATAGAAAAATAATTGACGGTGGGGTTACCAGAGTATTATTCCTATTACATACCACAGCAATTAGACAATGCTAATAGTGTGTCTTTTTGTTTCCTTTATGGTTGCATTTAAAATGTTAGTTCCTGTTATCACTTATGTTATAGCAGCTTTAAACAAAACAAAAAAAGCAAAAAAATGCTAAATTAACGTCTCCTCAAAATATCAACTATTTATAATCCATTTCTATGTAGAATCTGTCATACAAGGTGTGAGTTACTATAGAAATCATTCCATATTAGAACAAGTGCATTAATATAAACCTGTGATTTGTTTGCATCCGGAACTACTTTCAAAACTGCTTCAGCATTTAAAAACAGCTTATAAAAGGATTCTGTTGATGTAAGGATCCCATGATTTGTATTCTGGGTTACATTATTTCAAAAGTCATTTGCAATTCATATATAATGACTTCAAAATTTGATATTTTCTTTGCTTTTTAAAAAACAAAAAACAAACATATACATTATTCATGAGGTCCTGGTCCTACTCCATAAAGTGAGCTTAGTGTGTACCTACTAAGTAACTATTCATCTCTTACATTCATCTTTTATACCTCAATACAGAAGACATATATTTACACCATTCTTAAACATTCCAGAGTTATTCATGTATCATTCCCAAGTTATATTTGATATGCAAGTCACAAATGTCTAATATAACATTACAAGGCTGTTTAGCTGACAACCCTTAACCCTCAAGTGCTATGCCCTATATATATATATATATATATATATCGTCTTCAGTACATTAATGCAGAACTTTATGAATATGATATTAATTACTTTTTGTTTTGTTATAAAGGTTTCTAAAAAGCATTGTTCCCAAGTTCCAAACAGTTATTAACTATTATTGTATAGTTTTTCTGAAGTTACTAACACTATTATAACCAGCCATAAAGCTTTATGAAAACAGGTTTCGTTGGAAGTGTACGGTTCTCACAGGGATGCATAACACGTACATAAGCACTTTATAAGCCTACATAATTGGTGTATTCCACCAGTCAGATACAAAGATTGTTCTTGTATAAAGATTGGCTACAGTATGTCAATTTTAATGTTAAGTTGACAAAGACCTGCTATTTTTGTTAGTTTTCACAAAGTTGTGCCCGTTGAAACAGTGCATATTAATAAAGGAGATACACTCTATCAAATGACACATAAAATCAACATTTTATGGTCATTTTAATGATTTAAATTAATAAAAAAAAAAGATGGAAAAAGTAAGTACACCCCTACATTTAGGGACACTGAACCCTACATTAGGGACCCACATTAAGACACTAAACCCTAAGTTGCCCCCAATGGCAAGCTAGCACCTTGCATGGAAGCTCTGCTACCATTGGTGTGTGAGTGTGCTCTCATTTGTAAGTCGCTTTGGATAAAAGCGTCTGCTAAATGAATAAATGTAAATGTAAATGTAAATTTATCACACCCTCAAATCCATAAAATTTGAATCAGGTGTTGAAGATGAGATAAGATAATACTTTATTAATCCCCAGATGGAGAAATTAGGGGAAGATTGGGTGTCAGTGATTAGAACCTGCTTAAAGAGTGCAGGCGAACCTGTCTTATTTATACCTCTCTCATCAAGTGCCTGGTGTTCCCTTTGTAATTGAGGTCTGTGGTGTCATCATGTCAAGACGTAAAGAGTTCTGCACAGCCTTCAGAAAAAAAGGTTGCGGTTGCCTACGAGTCTGGCAAGGGATTTAAAAACATCATAAAATTATCTTATACATCATTCCACTGTAAAGAAAATTTTCTACAAATGGTGCAGATTTCAAACGACTGCCAATTTGTCCAGGACTGGCCGTCTCGGCAAATTCAGCACAAGAGCAGACTGTCTGATGCAAAAAAATTCCTGGATTGTCTTCAAGAACCCCAAAATTTAATCACAGGCTCTGCTAGTAATTTTTGGAACTATTGGTGTCAAAGTGCATGCTTCTATAATCAAAAAGAGATTGCACTAATTTGATCTGCATGGGAGACATGCCAGGAAAAAGCCTTTGCAAGACTACAGTTTGCCAATAAGAATATAGGCAAACACCAGGCCTTTTGGAATAATGTGCTCTGGACAGGCGAATCAAAGATAGAGTTGTTTGACCACAGTAAGAGCGGTCATGTTTGGCACTGACCAAAGAGAGCTCTTCAGGAGAAGCACCTCATACCAACTTTGAAGAGGGGGAATTTGAAACGGGCAGTACATGCAAGAAAACCCTCAAACATCTTGCAACTGAAAGAGTTACTACATGGAAAACTGGTCAAATATTCCGGCAAAGTGTGGTGAATAATTATGCAAAACACCTACAAGAACTTCTAGCTACTGAGGCCAAGCTTGTATTAACTTTTTCCACAGATGAATCTCACATCTACTGAAACTTCTGTTATATAAACGATTCAAAAAGCTAAGCAACTTTATTAATAGGCACTGTATGAAACATGTTCAAATGTTTGCTTGTCCAAATATGTCAAAAAAAAAGCCAACACTTTCCATGGGGTGTATTTATTCTTTCACATGACGTTATCTGTGAGTGGCAAAAGTATGTGAACCTTTGCTTTCATTATCTGATGTGACTCCTTGTGCAGCAATAATTGCAGCTAATGTTTCTAATAACTGTTGATCAGTCTTGCACATCAGCTTGGACGAATTTTAGCCCATTCCTCAGTACAGAACATCTTCAACTCTGGGATGTTCAACATGGGGCTGAGAAAAAATCATTTTACCCTGCATATAGGTTGTTCTTTTTTGAAAAGGGAACATCTGACATCAAAGTTGATGAAAGATGTCCAGAGTGATGCCTGGTATAAATGCTTATAAAAAAATATTTCCATTTGTTTATGTCAATTGCCATTAAGAACTTACTTTATGTAGATGTCATGTAGCCATGACAACATTATACAGCAGGCCTTTATGCTTGAGTCTCAGCCATGCCATGTGTTTTGAGTCTCAGAGAACACCAGCAGCTGCTTTCTAGTTGGAGGGGAAAGATGGCAGAGGTCCTGTTTCTTGCTTCACAGTACGAGATGCAGGGCAGTCATGAGAATGGCTCTCCTGTGTGCACTGGAGTGTTCAGCAGTGCCGCATGAGCAGTAGTTAAAAAAAAAAAAAAACAGCCTTTATATGCAAGTGCATCCGGTGTTGAACATCTCAGACTGGGTGTGCAGTCATTCAGAAGAGATTGACAGGATGAACCAGAAACTGCATCTTTTATTAAGGAATGTCTACTCATCTCCTACAGATGAGACTAAAACATCAAAGAACTGTTTTAATGACTGAATTAAATTATTACCCTAAGAGAATGCAACAATAATATATAAAGTGGTGCTTGAACGTTTGTGAACCCTTTATAATTTTCTATATATTTGCTTAAATATGACCTAAAATATCGTTAGCTTTTCCTAAACATAGAAAGACAAGTGCCTAAACAAGTCCTAAATATAGATAAACAGAACCCAATTAAACAAATGAGGCAAAAATATTATATTTGGTCATTTATTTATTGAGGAAAACAATCCAATATTACATATAAGTGAATGGCAAAAGTATATGAACCTTTGCTTTCAGTATCTGGTGTGACCCCCTTGTGCAGCAATAACTGCAACTAGATGTTCCAGTAACTGTTGATCAGTCCTGCACATAGGCTGGGACGAATTTTAGCCCAGTCCTCACTATAGAACAGCTTTAACTCTGGGATGTTGGTGGCTTTCCTTGATGAACTGCTTGCTTCAGTTCCTTCCACAACATTTCTATTGGATTAAGGTCAGGACTTTGACTTGGCTATGCCACAACATTAAGTTTATTCTTCTTTAACCATTCTTTGGTAGATGACTTGTGCGCTTAGGTTCCTTGTCTTCCATGCTCCATTTTCTCTTGAGATTCAGTTCATGGACAGATGTCCTGATATTTTCCTGTAGAATTCACTGATATAATTCAGAATTTATTGTTCCTTCAATGATTGAAAGTCGTCCTGGCCCAGATGCAGAAAAACAGGACCAAACCCTGAGACTACCACCACCATGTTTCAGAGATGGGATACGGTTCTTATGCTGGAATACAGTGTTTTTCTTTTTCCAAACATAGCCCTTCTCATTGAAAACAAATATTCTATTTTGGTCTAATCTATCAGGTTGTCCATGTGATCTTTGGTCAAACTTCAAACGGGCTGCAATGTGACTTTTTGGAGAGCAGAGGCTTTCTCCTGCCATGCACACCATTGTTGTTCAGTGTTCTCCTGAACACAATTTCTCAATGTGAGCGAGGCCTTCAGTTGCTTAGAAGTAACCCTCGCTCCTTTTTACCTCGTGGACTATTACATGTCTTGCTCTTGGAGTGATCTTTGTTGGTTGATCACTCCTGGGGAGGGTAAAAATGGTCTTGAATTTTTTCAATTTGTACACAATCTGTCTGACTGTGGATTGGTGGAGTCTAAACTCTTTAGAAATGGTTTTGTAATCTTTTCCAGCTTGATGAGCATCAACAACTTTTTTCTGAGGTCCTCAGAAATCTCCTTTGTTCATGCCATGATATACTTCCACCAACATTTGTTGTGAAGATCAGACTTTAATAGATCCTTGTTCTTTAAATAAAACAGGGCACTCACTCACATCTGATTGAAATCACCTGACTCTAATTTCACCTTCAAATGAAACTGCTAATCCTAGAGGTTCACATACGTTTGCCACTCACTGGTATGTAATATTGGATAATTTTCCTCAATAAATAAATGACCAAGTATAATATTGTTGTATCATTTGTTTAATTGGGTTCTCTTTATCATCTTTTAGAATTTGTGTGAAAATCTAATGATGTTTTAGGTAATATTTATGCAAACATATAGAAAATTATATTGTTTATTATATATTATAATAATATATGTAAGGGATAATCCATGAACACAAGTGGCACTTGTTTTTGCACACTTCTCAAGAAAAAACATTTTTCAAAAGAAATTATACTTAAATATATATAAAAAATTGCAAATTCTGCTTCAGTGCCTCAAAGTGGCACAGTGGTGACAATGGCTGTCTGATAGCTATGGTAGTGGGGCTTAATGCCCTGGCAGGTTTTACCATGCTACAAAGGTATCAGACTATTTGATCCTAGAAATGATCCATTTTCTAGAGGTCAAAAATCTAGCTAAACTGAACAGGTATTGGTCTGCCTGCCCAGCCTAGTGGGATGATGGCTAAAACAGCACAAAGAAATGGGCCTTAATACCCTGCATGTCATTTAGGCCATTCCACAATGATGCAACTCGAGCGATGAGCGGCTGATAAGAATCTCAGTTTCCACAAAGGAATAGGATTAAACTTGCCATATGTACTTACAACTGCAGGTCTTTTTCCGGGGGGAACGGGTTGAACCACCTGATGGAGGAGGGGAAGAAGAAGACCTGGTAGGTTTTGGATCATTATCCTGCTGCAAAATTCACTTCTGTCACATAATTTATTAGCTGATTTCTGGAAGTTTGTATCCAAAACGCCTCTGTACACGTCTGAGTTCATGATACCATCAATAAATAAAAGCTCACCAACACCACTGTTGGAAAAACAGCCCCAGCCACTTCCATGCTTTATAGCACCTTTAGTGCACTTTCGTTGGAATTCTTCTGCTGGCTTTCTCCACACAAACACTCTACCATCAATTTCATCCAACTTAAATTGGGATTCATATGAAATTAAGTCAGTTCTCCAGAAACTGCCATCTTCCTGCGCATGTTCTCTTGTGAATTCCCTTGCTTTCTTATTCTTGAGCCTGAGGAATGGTTTCTGTTGCATTATTCTCCCTCTTCAATCTGTAATTCTCAATTAATTGATGTCTAAAGCAATACTTGCTGCTGTTTCTTGCCAATTGTTCTTGATTTACTCACTATTATGTCAGTGCAATGTCTGTTTTCATTCAAAGGTCCTTCATCTTCATCTTTATTTAAAAAAAAAAGATATTCAACTAGAATGAAGAATTAGTTTTTTTTCTAATTTGGTGAGTGGCTTTCTTTGTGCAAACAGATGATTCAATTCAATTCAATTCAATTCAATTTTATTTGTATAGCGCTTTTTACAACAGACATTGTCTCAAAGCAGCTTTACAGGAATACAAACACAGTACACACATAGTAAAAGTGAGAAATTATCCCAACTGAGCAAGACACTGAGTGGCGACAATGGCAAGGAAAAACTCCCTAAGATGTTTTAAGAGGAAGAAACCTTGAGAGGAACCAGACTCAGAAGGGAACCCATCCTCATCTGGGTCACAACAGACATTCTTAAAGAGACAATTATTGCTTTAAATGTAATCTGTTTGGCTTTGAAAAGCCTTTGTCCCAGCAGTCTGGATTTGGAGCAGATGAGAGCTCCATCCAGAAGTAGGACCTCCGAGACCGATCATGCATGTCCGGAGAGCATAAAGGACCAGGATCTCCAACATCTCCATCAACTCATGTGCAGCTCGGCAGAAGGAGAGGGGGAGAGAAAAAATTGTTAACACTGGGATTTATCATGATGGAAAGTCTAGTCAGGGTAGGCTAGAGTGAATAAATACGTTTTAAGTCTAGACTTAAACACTGAGACTGTGTCTGAGTCCCGAACACTAAATGGAAGACTGTTCCATGATGCTAGACCTTTTCTCAAAACTTACTTCCCACTTGTTAATCACTTTTGCGATTACCTTTAACCAATTGGTCCCAAGGTAATTTAAAGGGGATTTATGTAGTCGATTACCTTCAATGTCATACAGGTGCTCCTAGCAGAGTAACCACATCAAGTAATGTATCACATAAACGATTGATTAACTGTGACAACCAGGCTTAATGATCCTTTTTTTTTTGTTAAATTTTTGAACAGTATTTCTACCTTATACATACACACACACACACACACACACACACACACACACACACATATATACAATATATATA
>JAFFST010046448.1:2605-21312 GCA_022414735.1 Noturus placidus | reverse complement strand
AGTACACCCCTCAGATTTTTGTAAATATTTGATTATATCTTTTCATGGACATTTAAACTTAGGGATGTACTCACTTTTGTTGCCAGTGGTTTAGATATTAATGTCTGTGTATTGAGTTATTTTGAGGGGACAGTAAATTTACACTAAAGTTACATAAGCTGTACACTGACTACTTTACATTGTAGCACAGTGTCATTTCTTCAGTGTCGTCGCATGAAAAGATATCATCAAATATTTACAAATATGTGAGGGGTGTACTCACTTTTGTGAGATACTGTACACACACATATATATATACTGTGTGTATATATATATATATATATGTGTGTGTGTGTGTGTGTGTGTGTGTGTGTGTGTGTGTGTGTGTGTGTGTGTGTGTGTAATTATTCCTTTATTTTTATATTTTTTGAGCATAACAATTTGTTTTTGCTTGAAAAGTGTGTTTGTGGTATCATTATTTACAAAAAATGCCACTTGGTTGTCTAATGCAGTGATATTCATACATTTGTATGTGTGGATGGTCAGGTCACACATTTCACAATATAGTATATACATATATCATGTAAATTATTGTTTATTCTGCTCTCTGTTGTGAACTTGTACACTTGTATTGGTGAATAAAAGGTTCTGGTTGTGATTCTGATTTAAAAGCATACTTGCTTCTTTATTCTGTATAATATAAATCCTGTTTCACTCAATGCATATGTATGGCCCTTGATGAATCCCTTTATCCACCCACCCATACGGTTGCTAATATTAGCAGTTGGATAAGGTCACTAGGCACTGTATGTCCACTCCTAGTCTTGAGAACTCTTCTTAGTTGTCATACCAACAGATGGCACTGCCCGGAGTGCCACTCTTATGCCATGCTGAGATCCATTGCGGCCCGATGGGGCAAAAAAGTCTGCCAAACTGTCCCAAAAGGTGGTTTGTATCTGCACAGTGATATGCACAATCCACTAATAAAGATGCTGTGTAAACCAAGCTAATGTAGTATATAAAGTCTCTGTTACACTATAATCCTCTGTTTAAAAAAAATATTTGTACTTTATATTTTAAGTTAAGACTTTCATGGCTGAAATAACCATATTGGCATTTCTGATAAACAATTCCTTTAATGTAGGTTGTCCCAACTTCATACTCATAGATAGAACTGAACTAAAGATAGAATGGAGCCGTAACAACTAGATTCAGTTCTGTTTTCAGTTACTGTTCACATTTTCTATATATTAAAATAAGTATTATGTCCAGCCATTTGCTTTTTTTCCAGACTGTTTGCATTTAGTAAATGATGGGTTCTTAAGCCATCACTAGTATAAACAGTTAAATTCCGATAATCACAAGTCAGGGAGAAGAGAAATGTGTTCTGAATGTGTTCTGAAATGAATCACTGTAAGCCAATTTCATATGATGCTTAGTGAAGTTTGGATTAAAGTTCATTCTGCTTCGGTTCACTGTCATCATAAACACACTGCTTGCATTTCAGCTTTTCTTCATCCATTATTCCTTGTATTATTTATACTATATAGTTTAATTTACCATTCCCTTGATTTATTTTTTAATATTTCATTTACATTTCATTGGCAAAACAAGGTATCACAAAACTCCTCCTCCACCACGCAAGGAGTCATGGGCAATATTAGCTGAAACACACTTTGGAAATCTACCAGAATTAGTACACCACCTGGGTATCTTTGGGGTACTCATTTCAACATACTCATAAATCATACATAATTCTAAGCTTGGATAATATTTAGTATGGATTGTATGCCAATTGGCATGCAGGGCGAATGTCCTTTTAAACTGTGAGAGTAGATTGATTCCAAGTCCCAATTCAATATATCAGAACTAAATGAAGTTATGTTTTTACTGTGCATTTTTGGTCATCCCGAGTCTTTACTAAGTAATTTATCAACATATCTGATGGATATATTCAGATTCTAAAATCTTGTTTCCACTAGTGCATTCTTTTATGCTTCCCCATACTGTTTTGTAGTGATTCTTCCCTGTAAGGGGACAAGTCAACACAAAATATGCTAGCACAATTTAATACATCTTACAGAGTAAAAAAAAAAAAAAAATTTTTACTTTTCATTTGTCAAACATCTTGTGTTTGGCAATCATATTTCTACATTTTCATAACACAGATCACGTGAACACTGTACCACTGACGCAATCTGAAAGTGAGTGGAGGGTTCTTTGTATACTGGGAAATTAGATGAAACAGTTGGAACGTGAGAGCCTCCAATGCCTGGATTTACAGATTCGGCTGTGAGAGAAATTGGCAAACGTTCCATGTCCATGTCGTTTGAAGGGGATTAAAAAATAATTTACTGCTATAATTATTTGGAATCCTTTTACCTGAGGACAGAGAGAACAGAAAGCCATTTTCCAGTTCTGTGTTTTCAGCAGAGAAAGAGCTTACAATTGAAATATTGGAATCATTGAAATAAAAGCACTTTGTGTTCTTTAAAGCAGGGGTCAGATTTGAGGCATTCTTAAAATACACTAAACAGCCAAGCTCAAAAGGTGAAGACTAGAAAACATAACTAGTAAGAAGGAAACACAAACCTAGAAGGCTAATGATAAGGAATGGAAACAAGGAAGCTAGGAACAGGACTCTAGGAACAAACTAGAACTAGAAATACTGTATATGAAAATAGTCTTACATGCATCTTTGCAATTCAGAAGTCTATTAGTGTTAGAATAGGCCTAAAAGAATATATTGCTCTCTACAATTTCTGTTTTCTATCTTATAGATAGATAGATAGATAGATAGATAGATAGATAGATAGATAGATAGATAGATAGATAGATAGATAGATAGATAGATAGATGGCGCTTTTTCCTCATTGCACAGTACAGGTATTCAGCAAGGAAAACAGCAATGAGCTTTTGAGATTAGATTATCTTTGAGATGAGATTAGGTAGTGATTGAAGATCTTTTGCTCAGACCATGGGGAACTTGGTTGAGGGTGACTAGAAGCAAGATGTTAAATGATGTTAAATCTGAAAGTATGGCACTTGTTTTTAGGTGCATTAAAGTGGTGCAATGTGTGAGGATGCCCTTTCCAAAAGGTTGACCATCCAGGGTGTGAACATGCATAGGAGATTTAAGTAGCCATAGCTTTTAAATTGAATTCTTTTGGCAAGATTATGGTCGTTATAGCTCCTGCCGCTCCAGTGTCATTGAGAGACGGAAAGACAGTCAGGGTGTCCTAATGGTGCAGGAACAATTTTGTGGAAAAAGGGCTTAATGGAAGCAAATTGTGACTGACTCACTGCATTAGCATGTTATTGACCCTCCATGTGCCATCCTGGTTTAAGAGGCTCACGGTAAGAAGGGCACATAGGTCACTGTGCGATGACAAGAGTGATCGCTCCACAATAGAAACAGAGTCCTTTTTCTTTGCGTCAAGTTGTTTTTGTGGGAATGAGTCCCCTTAAATGTTTACAACCAAATAGCTTAGTATATAATTATGGAGTGGCTATTTTGATAGGCCAATTCAGTTACGACACTGACCCAGAGATCATTGCTGAAAGTTGAGAGTCTTTCAACAGTAACTCTCATTTTTGGCCCCTGCATTGTCTCCCCTCTGTGGAGAAAAAATATTAGGCTACATCTAGTTAATTGTGTAAAACAAAAACCAAATCAAAACAAAAAATAATACATGCTGCATCATGTGCTATTTTATTGACTTGCATCCAATTAATGTAGTCTGCTGGTCTGGGATATAAATCTCTATCTCTGGATAATCATTTGTTAATTTGACAGATAATTAAAGTATTATATGTTATGTGTCCACTTTTATGTCTGCATTTACAGGAAAAAGTGAAAAAATAGGGAAACAGGCACAAGAGCAAAATAATCTACTGGCAAAAGATTACAAAATGTATCAATACCAGTTTTTAACTGCAATTCTGATTGTTTGTTTTCTCTCAACAATCTTACCATAATACATCCTTTCATTACATCTCCTACGGTACTCTATTTTCTAGGATATTTCTTTGTTCATGTGTTAGTTGCATTACCATTAGCGATACTATATATCTATTATGTTATCATATTTTCCTGCCCCTTTGGGTTTTATATCTGTTCTCTTTGCGGAATTGTGTCTAACGTTCCTTCCTGTTTCTGGAGTAATCTCTATAAGTTATATAGTATATAAACTATCATTTGTCATGTCTTACAAAAAGTAGAGTTTGGACTAAACGCACAACAATGTGAATAAAAGACGCAGTTTGAAAGTATAATGATTTCAAAAGTTACAGACCATAAAAAAAAAATCCTCAAACTAATATTCCAAAAATATATACAGAAAATATCTGTAATTGATTGCCTTTTTTTTTTTAGCTCTTCTATTGTATAAGCCATTGTAATATAATGAAGGCCTTCTTGCGTTTTCCTGTTCTTTTCCTTGTCAGTTAAGTAATTTTTAATCAAATGCACTTTACATTCATAAAGAATATGTCAAGGAATGTCTCATTTCAGAAATGATCCTCACAGTGTGTGTCCTCTGTTTTATTCATGTCTCTGCCATTTTTTACTGACACTCTTTAAGCCTTTAATTTAACATCAATGACTTGTCATTTAATATAATTGTTTTTTTTTCCCACTTAGTGTACAGCATATGAATTGTCCACAGATAGAATGAAATGACAGAAATACTCATTACCATGTCACAGAAGAGCTGCTGTTGATGGATGTAGTTTTATCTTCTGAATGTAATTGTACTGCATCGAGTAGCAGTTGGGGAAACTTTAGATTAAAAATGCACTAGTATTAAAGCGCTGTCAGAAATATATTGAAGGTGCAAGAACACTTTGTGAAAAGAAGGCTTAATGGATCAAAATTGTGGCTGACTTACTGCATTAGCACGTGATTAGCCCTCTGCGTGCTTTTCTGGTTGAAGAGGTTCATGATAAGGAGGGCAGGTAGGGCACTGTGTGATGACATGAGTGCTCTCTCCATAATAGAAACATGATCCTCTTTCTTTGTGTCAAGTTATTTTTGTGGGAATGAGTCCCATCATAGTGCATACCTATAATTTAAAAAAAAAAAGACACAGGTTTGGATGACTTTTTTATATTGAGTTTACAGGAAGAGCTGCAAGCAGCTAAACTTTTATCTATACATGAATTTGTGATATGATTTTATGATTCTGTAAGTCAAAGCCAATTATTTCTCAGTATATATGCACTAACACTATATAAATAACAAAGCAGTTAGTGTAGGCCAAAATTAACCCCTCTATTGTAAATTATACACCAATTTGTTCCAGACCAGTAATTTGATTGGTTGAGTGGCATTCCAAGAGTACTTATAAACGCAATGGGATGTCTGGCTGTGTGTATTACTCCACTCGTCAGTGTTCAGCACATAAATTTACATGTAGTTCAAAATGTTTACTACAGTAGTGGTAGTGACATCATCTGTGGACAGGGCAAAAAATAATTTTCAGGAATATAAGTTTTCACTTCAAAATATGAAAGCAAGTCAGATGAAGATGAATAGGAATAAGAGATGCCAATGTTACTGGAAGAACCTTTAATGGAATGTACTAATCAATGTGACCTAGCTAGCCAGCTAGCTGGCGGCTATAAAGTGAGTTTGGCTACAGTACTTCAGGATCCATTTCTGATAGCGGTGCAAAAATAAACTTAGTTGATTTTAATTTCTTGTTTATAGAACTTTTGTATAAAAGCAATATCACATGACCAACAGTTTGGTTTACAGCTGTGATTACCTACAGCCAAATCATAGCCTGTTACAGAGTGGCCTTACTGTCCCCCCCACGAGATGGCAGATGGCTTTCCAGAACCGACTGGCAAACTGAGGGCCACGATTGAACACTAGGTTGGCTGGAAAGCCATGCGTGTGTACTATGTGCTCCAGGAGGAGTTCCATGGTCTCCTTGGCTAAGGGGAGCTTAGGCAGCGGAAAAAAAACTTGCAGGCCTTTGAGAACTGTTCCACTACTATCAGTGTCACCCCAACCCCTGGGACCAGTGGTAAACCAGTGATAAAATCCAGGGAGAGATGTGACTTAGGGTGAGTTGGGATGGGGAGGGGGTGAGGTAGGCCCTGTTGACGGGTTCAAGGATCGTTATTCTGGGCACGGACCTGGAAGTCCGAGACATAGGCCCGTCCGTCCTTGTCCATAGCAGGCCACCAGAAATGATGCTGTAAGAACTCCAAGGTCCTAACCACCCCTGGGTGCCCGGCAAAGGGTGAGGTGTGGCCCAAAGCAAGGACTTGTGGTTGGATGCTCTGTGTGACAAACAACCTGCCTGGAAGACCACCGTCCAGATCTGGTTCCTGTTGGAGTGCCCAGTGGCCAACATCCTCCAGACTTCTGACTGCTGGTAGAGGACAGCACCCACCCCAATATTGGAGGCATCGACCTCCTCTATGAACTGCGTGTTGGGGTCCGGCATATGAAGGGGCTGAAGTTTAGGCTTCAAAAGCCTTCTGCACCACATCTGTACATCTAAACCTGCAATAGGGCAGCCAAGGAGCTGAAATTCTTCAAAAAACATTGAAGAAGTTCATAAAACCAAGAAACCACTGGACCTCTCAGACTGAGGTTAGTTGAGGTCACTCCTTGACTGCTTTAATCTTGGACGGGCCCATACATGGCCCCCCACGAGATATGACAATGTACCATAAAAGAGATGGTGGTGATGTGGAATTGCAACTTCTCAAGCTTGACATATAGTTTATTTTTCAGGAGGAGCTGAAGGACCTGATTGACATGAACCACATGCTCCACTTGTGAGTTACAAAAAATAATATCGTCTAGGTAGATGAACACATAGTGGTTGAATGTCTCCCAGAGAGCCTCATTTATAAAATGCTGGAAGACAGCAAACCAAAGGGCATCACAAGGTACTCATAATGCCCCAAATGCATGATGAACATGGTCTTCCATTCATTTTCCACCCTGATGCATACTAAGTTATACGCACTGCATAAATCTAATTTCTAAAAAATGTTGGCCCACTGCAACTCCTTCTGGGTGACTGTGTTTAGGCTGTGGTAATCTAAGCATGGGCACAGTCCTCCAGCTTTTTTCTTTACAAAGAAGAAGCCTTCACCTGCCGTTTAGGTAGATGGATGGATGAACCCCAGAGATATTGCCTCTTGGAAATATACATCCATGGCCTTATGCTCTGGGGGAAAGGGAGAGTAACCTGCCCCTGGGTGGGAACTGTACCAGGGAGCGGGTTGATGATGCAATCAGTATGTGAGGTGGCAATGTTTGGGCCTTGTGCTTAGAGAAGTCCACTTGGAGGTCCCAATAATCCTCTGGCACCCTGAACAGGGCTACTGGCTCTGTGATGGCAGGGGGGATTGCCCATGCCCCTGAGGAAACTTTGTGGGCATTGAGAACCCCATACAGAAACCAAGCCGGTAGACCAGTCAATCCAGTGGTTATGCTCCCATGGTGAGTGGGGTGGTGAGACTCTACCAAGCCCTGGTAAGCACTCTGGATGCTTGCAGTGAGGTGTAGAATAATCTTCGCACTGGCTGAATAAATGGGCTTAGAAATAAATATAAATATAACTTTTTTAGGCAGTTTAGCACTAATCCTGAACCGCAATAGAAACTTTTCAAAATCAATTTCTAGAGATATACCTCTGAGCTCTCAGAAATCACCAAATTACCTCACAGAGCTCAACTCTGATACACTGCAGAGACATTATGTCCACACGCAGAGTGACAAAACCCAGGGGTTTAAGCATTGGTGTTCACAAGTGCCTCGCTGTTCCACCAATTACCTGCAAAGGGTTGAGGAGCTATAAAGGACAGTGCAGGCAACCACAGATTTGCCTGAGAAGGCCCCCACAACATTACATTGCCATGCTGATATTCAGTATAACCACACATATTGTTTGTGCAATATTGCTTAAATGTATGCCAAAATAATTTCCTATGGTCAAAATCAAAGATATCCATTGTGCAGTCCTATGCTGACTCTCTTTATATTCACTTTGATCATGTGTGACCTCCAGGCGACCTAAAACCTCCAATATGTATAGGTGCAGAATATATCCTGAGTGTAGGTGACAGGGGCTGTTAAAACTATTTCCCAACACAGGATAAATAGGAGTTATTACACAGTTTCCAATGCCTGCTGTGACCCTACCTTGAGAAAAATTTCCTGTCATCCTAGGGGCATTGCTCTAAGAGGAGATTTAAGAAATATTGGAGTGTTTGACCTCTTTTACTTTTACCGGTGTTATTACTGGGTTGGCTGCGTCTCATTAACATTGACTGGAGTTTGTACCTCATTTATCATGCCCACTCTGATGCTGACTGAGTCTCTGAAGGAGGAAATCCACTGCTGCTATTTTGAATGTTCCTCCTAAAAAGGGCAAAAGTTTAATGATGCATTACAATGAGAAGTCATTCACAGCACATTCTGTGCCTTACACCCAGTGGGAGAGTTGTTATCCCTTTCGCACCAGATGCCAAACAACAAAATTGCTTCTCCCATGCAATCTCTTTGTATTTTGAGATCAGGCATTTGAACAGCATGTTCTCAGAGGGCCTAAATTATGTGCATGTCTATCACATATCTCTCCTATTTACCTTAGTTCTGGCTGGTCATCATTTTTGGAAACCTTGCCATTCTAGTAGTTCACTGGTCCTTTATATCATATTAATAAGCATTGATGAAATCACATTCCACACATTGCTGTGCATCTATGAAAAAAATTATGTTAAAACGTGAAATATAATGTAAAAACATGTAGTATGACTTTTGAGACTGTTGCATCTGTATATATCTCAGCCCACAATATATTAATGAATATTTGATTATTTAAGATTATGTATTGTTTTGGAACATCGAACACGATAAGCTGTGGACGGCCTGCAAGAACTGGGAGTGCCAGCGCACTTGATCCAGCTGATAAAATCCTTATATAAAGACCAAGAAGCAACTGTTCGAACACAACATGGAGACACTGAGTGGTTCAAGATCGAGAAAGGTGTACGACAAGGCTGTATTCTGTCCCCTTTTCTTTCCAATCTCTACACAGAAATGATCATGAAGAAATTATATCTGGAAAAATCGGAAATCGGAATGAAGATTGGAGGCAGAATTATTAATAATCTACGCTAGGCGGATGATACAACATTACTGGCGGAAACGGAAGATAGTCTGAAACACCTCATATTAAGAATTAAAAAGGAAAGCGAAAAGATGGGTCTCCACCTCAACAGCAAAAAGACAAAGTTCATGAAAACAGCTGGAAACGGAGCAGTCAAGATAACCATCAATAGTGAAGAGATTGAATGCGTCAAGAATTTCTGCTTCCTTGGATCCATGATGACTGGAGACTGCGGCCCTGAGATCAGGCGGCGAATTGTTTTAAGCCGTAGTGCGATGCTGAGCATACACCAAATCTGGAGAAGCAAAGACATCAGCCTCACAACCAAATGCAAAATGGTCCGTGCTATTGTTCTCCCCATATCTATGTATGGTTGTGAAAGCTGGACCCTGAAAAAAGCAGACCGAAAGAGGATTGATGCTTTTGAGCTATGGTGCTGAAGAAGACTGTTACGGATACCATGGACAGCTAAGGTCACCAATGAAGAGGTTCTGAAGTGCATCAAGCCAGAATGTTCGCTTGAGGGAAAGATTACCAGACTCCGGCTGACTTATTTTGGTCACGTGATGAGATCGGATTCACTAGAGAAAGCAATGATGCTCATAATGGTCAGTGGAACATAAAAACGCGGCCGTCAAAGAGCGCGGTGGTTTGATGCCGTCAAAAAGGACACTGGCCTGGGCATAGAACAGCTGAAGGGGAAAGTCCTGGACCGGAAAGCATGGCGAGAGATGGCCTATAGAATCGCCGAGAGTCGGACCCGACTGACCGGATAACATCATCATCATTGTTTTGGGGAAATTTATTGTTTTTGTTGTTTTTTTGTTGTTTATCTGTCTTTTGAAGTTAGTTAGGCAAAAAAAATGCATCTTATCATGTTACTGAGACACTGCAGAGCCCTCCATCCTGAAGACCCTAAACCATGGCAAATAAATTCAACTTACAATTTTATCTCTGGTTGTTACAAAGTAGTGGCATGCCATAAATGCTAAACAAACCTCTCCTCACTTAATCATTTCAACATTTCAACCATATCAACAATTACACATGGTTTTATACTTCCTAGATGGAGTCTATGACAGACCATAGAACACTTCATATGCTTTTTATGAAATTTGGCACAGTAATAGAGGACAGTCTCAGCTACCTTCGCAGCAATTTAGTTGTATGCCAATCAAATCCACTAGGGCCACCAATACAGCAAAAAACTAATGCCACTACAGAATGTCATAAAAATGAGATTTGACTTTCTTCTGATTCTTTAGGTCAAGCCAAGTTCGATGGACACCACAAAGTTAATTTACACATTATTGGATTTTCAGCCATTAAAAAAATAATAATAATAATTTTCTTCTTATCCTACAAGTTTTGTTCCAACACCAAATTTAAATCACATCATTGTGAGACTATCCGAAAAAAAAAAATAAAGATCTTTTGATTTTTTATAAATGGGTTGGTTTGTTCATAATATGCAAACAAATTTGATAGCAACGTCACCAAACAGGAAGTGAAGTTATATCTCAGCAATGGTGTGATGTATTCTGACCAAACAATGGAGGTGAGTAAATGACCTAATCCTAACGGACTCCAAATGTTTACCTAAAACCCCTCTAGGCCATGCTATAATTCACAAATTAGTGATATTGCTAATAACTTGTGAACTACCTTCCTCAATCAAGGGGTGGTGACTGAAAATATATAACCACCTATAAAATCCATATGTGGGTCTTGCCGAAGCTTTTTCCACAAAGCTGGAAACACACAATTGTCTAGAATGTTGTAAGACTAATTAAGACTTAAGACTTTACGTTTTTAAGACTTTCTTTCACTGGAACAAAGTGGCTGAGCCCAAGCCCGTTTGTCATTATGTGCAACTCAAGGTCCATAAAGACATATTTTACCACATTGGTGTAGAAGAACTCGAGTGGCCTGAACAGAGCCCTGACCTCAACCCAAATGAAAGCCTTTGGTATGAATTAGAACACCAACTTCGCAAGATTAAAGTATTGCCACACGGCAATGTTTGGGAGCTTGGGTAGCCAAGTGCAAGCTTGCTCCTCTTTATTTCCACTAAACATTAAAATATTGTCATAGTCAAGCATAAAAACTCGATGTATGTCATGCTTTCACTCTATTGGAGAAAAATGTGGCAGTGTCACATGCTTTTTATCAGTTATCAGTCAACTCAGTTATGCCAGGTTTTATTTTAAAATCATTTACTTCAATTTTGAGTATCATTTTACTATGAATCAACAGACCTGAGAGAAACTCCTCCTACTTTCATGGGTAGAGTCATGCAATGAGAAACCAACACATGCACTTAGCCAGGAGATAGACAGTCCTGGGTTTGCATTTGTTTCTAAACTATGGTGAGTCATGCTCTTTGACAGATAAGCACTATTAACAATGCCTACCAATGCTATATAATTATATATTCATTTATTATATATGTATTAGATATGTGCACCTTATGCGAACTTGTACTCATGTGAGATCTTAATAAATCAGGGCCATAGTGTTCAGTTGTCATGGATTGGTTGGAGATGGAAGTAAGTACAGAGTATTTTATTTAAAGTTATCCACTCATGAACAACAACTAGGACTATGTAACAACTTTAAACTAAACAAGCATGAAATACACATGTGCATGGCATGGATACAACAACATATTATGTCAGTAATCACAATAGACACTAGACAAAGTGTGCACTACAAACTTAAACTTAAATACTAGTGCTCATTAAACCAAAACGTGAATCAGGTGCAAACAGTCATGTGACATGAGTGTCATGATCAGGTCAGATTATGGTTGATGGGAATTGTAGTCCTGCACCGTATTTGGCACAAACATCGCAACAGCATAATCTTTGACTAAAACATTTCCTCTATAAAATCTATAAAAAAGTAGTCCAGCAATGTTCCACCTCTTAAACACTGGCAGTACACAGCCATGATTAGAGCAGTGCTCATTAGATTTGGCCCTGATGCTCTAGCATACCTGATTCAACTCATCAGCTCATTAGCAAGCACTCTGCAAGAATATGTGGTGCAGATAGATTTCTGGACTTGAAAGAGATCAATTAGCATGACTACAGGTGGTACACAAAATCACAGTAATTGTACTTATCTGTTAACAGATTTGATCCCAGATAAGTGGTTTCTATGAGATAGTTGATAAATATGTGCTCAATAACTAAGAATGTGGTTCGAGCTTTGTAACTTTGTAACAAGTGCTCATGTAAATCTAAATAAACAGGGACGTATATGACATATCTAGGCTTGTCAAAATAATTAAATAATATCCCATTTGCAGTGTTGTTTTAGATGTTGGTGAAATTATACTGCCGTACAATTTCTCAGAGTCAGAGTTATGGAATACAATTTTCACAACACTCATCACATGACTGACGCTTTTAAACTGTGGCATTTAAAACAAAACACAGCTTAAGCCGAGAACAATTACAAAATAAATATCCTTTTCAGAAGCCATGGTTTTAGTCCCAGGGTGTAATTAGCCCTGAAAAAAGACACATTGTCATTAGAGGTCAGCAGAAATTTGAAAACAGCAATGGCTGTCAAGGATCTCAGCATGAGATGACATCAAGGCTTTGCTCCCTGCAGACCTGCACTGAGCCCAAATGGTGCTGTGAAAGCTTCAAAAAGCAGTACCAAAACTTCTGTAAGCACAAATTAATATTTCATATCTCACCTTCTTCACCTTACTGCATGTAAATGACTTCATATCTAAAACCTTACCTGAGATTGCACCATTCCAGTAAATATGTTATATAGACATTAGCAGTGATTAATGAAGTGTACACTCACCAAGTTTTGCATTCTTTCATTTGAGAAGAGGAGTTGGGTGTGTGTCAAAGAGCATGGAAGCTCTGCAATACTGTAGTTACCCACTCTCTGTCACAGATATGTGAAGATCTCATGTCTTTCAGAGATTTCAGGGGTGCCAATATGTGATGTGGCAGGGTAATGTAAGGACCTTGAGGCCTTCAAGATGGAGACAAATTGTAATTCATATGTGGGCCTTTGAAATCCAATTTACGCTATTTTGTACTAATATGCTAATTACTTACCATTTGCCTACAGTATACAGTATGTCTGTTCAGATAAAATTGTCTGATTAATCTGGTTTGAGATATTGATGGTGGCCATATTGATGGAAACCCTTCACATAGTTTTAAATAAATGGCAACATTTCACCATGTAAAAATAGGTTTCCTGGGCTTATACTTATGTTCCATATTAGTGGAGTCCACATATCCAAGTTCACATTAACAGGTGACAAGTTACTCATGTTCAGTGTGGTTTGGTTCTTATGGGCATGTAAAGATAGCTGCTGTTGTTGGTTGTGGACCAGTACAGTCTTTTTTTGTTTAGTTGTAATGAGAAACAGTAACAGACAAAATGTCTATCCTACAGCTCACTTTATAATTTATCCACACTACTTTTTGTTTGATTTACATGTTACATTCATACAAGCTTAATTAAACTATGCACCAATGAATTCTACTACTTCCTTCCAAGCTTTATTTATTTTTATTTTTTGTAATGTGTATATACCTTTGATGAGGTTCTATATGAAAGGATGTTTTTTCATCCACATTGTACCCATCAAACAGTAAGTCAGAACTAATTGTAGGTAGTTTTGAGTGAGGAACTGAAAAAAACGTTTTCATTTCCTTTTCATTCACTGAAAAAAATGCCATCATTTGGATTTTTTTGCTTTACTGGATCATACCCAATCTGCATATAATTGAGAAAATCCCAATTCAAATGTCGCTTGTCACTGAAATTGCAGCACACATGTTCATATTAAACAAAAGGTCACCTGTCGAAGTCAAGGCATTCACATATGAGTGTACATGGCTTTATTTAATAGATCATGTTTCAATGAAACTGATGTTCGGAATGAACCTGCTGATGTATTGCTGCCTTCTGCCAAGTCACTCACTATCAGTCATTACTTAATTGGCCTTATTCTCCAGCAGGAATACAAAGCAGAGAAGATGTTATATACTAAATTACAATGAATTTCTCATGCTTGTCCAAAAAAAAAAAAAAGAAAAAAAAAACCCTGACATTCCTTTTTGAGATGGAATGTGATGTCAGCAGGGTCTAATGAACGCTCTCAATCTTGTCAGTCAGTCTTGGTTGTCTTTGCAGATCATGGACTCTGACTTGCTGATAGATGTTACATCTTGTTGTAAAATCTAATTTCATAAATGAATAGAAAGCTTAAATAAATTAACACTCACTTTTGGTCCAATCCAAGGGCCAGGGAGTTACAGTATTGTTTTATTAATTAAATTGAGATTGTCAAAGTGGGTCAGCTAGCCATGTTATCTGGAAATGTGGTTATCTTCAAGAAAGGACAACAACAAAAATTTCAGTGGCATCAAAAGATCTGGGTCAGACTGAGACCACCACCGTGTACAGCATGTACGTTATGGAAGGCATAATGGAATTTCATTGTCTTCTTTGAAACAAAGCTACAGTATTTATGAAACTCTGGTGTGAATAATAGGGCATTACCAGTGACGGCTAATCATAATATAAGATGGGAGGGCTGAAATATATCTATGAGTAGCTCGATAATACTAATAAACTAATAGGGTTGAGCAATGCATTATTTCTCAATGTCTCATCGATGGCATAAAAAGAATGATGTGGAATAAACTATTACATAGACATTCTTAATGGCAGACAGCCAACTGCATTCTACTGTTTTTTTAAAGTATTTCAAGTCTGTAATGCTTTATTGCGTTCATGCATCCACTGAATACCAAACATGGTAAAAAGAAAAGTTGTAAACCTTTTGTTCAAACTAAATGGTCTATTGACTTTTAGTTTCTCCTCTAAAAGCAGTTTTTTGGAAAAACAATGATAATCCACTTTTTTCATGTTCATTAAACCTGTGACTGTATTTCATTACGGATGTTCTAGTGAAGAAGGCTGAATAATATCAGCCCAAATGGAAATCAAATATTGTTGGAGTTTCACTCTGTGTAATCATCTGACATGATTGTTACTCATAGGCTATATGAATCTACATTCTGGGATAGAAGGAAATCAGCCCCAGCCTCACCTCTTCATACCATTCTATATAATATTTTACGATCTTTGGTGGTTTTGTTGTGTTTAGTTGAACAATATTCCAGAATAATCTGCCTTAGGAAATTTGTTAACAGCAAATAATCTGATATGGATGGCAAAAATAAAACCTTATCAAGCAGGCAAGCATTAGATTCAAATGATCATACCATAGTCCTCAGTCTAGTCTTCAAAAATCCCGGGCCAACGAATCATTTTCTGGTTTTCAACACACCTGTGCTGGCTAATCTATGTGGGGGAGTGTGGTGTAACAATGCATTTTATGGTGCTTTGATTTGTTATTATACTGAAAGCTTTTCGCCTGCAGTGAGACAGACATCAGCTGCCAGCACCGTTTAAGGGCTAAGCCCTTAAAAAAAAAAAATCTGCCTCCTACATGTGCTTTGCATTTCAGTATTTTAAAATTATAGATTAGTATTAAGAACCTGTCATGTTGCTGATTTGGTGTACAAAAATAATCAAATCACTGCTCACTGGGGAAATCAAAATGCTTTTGGAAAAACAACGGACAAACACAGTTTGGACACTGCTATGATTAAAATGATAATAATAGGATCAGCCAGTGGTGGCACCTCTCCCAGAATTCCATTGAAAAAATTAAACTTTCTGTGTACTTCACTGACAACGTGTGCTAGTGGAAGAGCAGCATTGAAGGAAGCAGAAACAGTTAAGAGTTATAAATGAGTGTGTCATGGACATAGACAAGACTGACAGCCTCAACACATGGAAGGCTTGCAGAGAATAAAAATGAGCTTCACTGAATTACTGATGGAGGCACACGCTATCAAAACCAGACGTATGAAGAACATTGAATAGATTGTAGCCAGTTGGCAAGCATAAAGTTGAGTAACTATGTCTATTATTTGGTAATCAACAAATGCAGGCAGTGCAAATAAACAGCAGGCTATTGCAGAGGCTGCTTTAACTGGTGCTTACAATTATTAGCTAATTATCTTTTTTTTTTTTTTTAAACTTGTGGTTCTGATTTGTTTCCCCTATAAATCGTTTTAATTTAATACTACTGTATTTTGTGTAATATACACATTTTTAATACACACAGTTTTAGAAATTGTATATATCTAATTGACAAAGATGTAATTATAAACTGTGTATAGATGTCTATAACACATATATAAATTATATTTTCATCTTAAAATAGATTCCTTGGTTAATTACTTTTTTATTCTGTTGACCAAAATGCTATTAATTGTACACTTTATTATTATTTATTTATTACTGTTTTGTTGGATTAATAAACTAATGTTTGCTCATTTCAGTAACAGTAGAAATACAGTTGGCATAATAATGTACAGTAAATCAGCTTGCACTATGTATATTCTGTACAGTATGATGTTTAGGAGGTGGGGGGGGGGGCAGATCTTCTTTTCATGTTGAGGTTTCACTTCACTGTGGAAGGATTAGCCACTCAGCAGTATGATACTGAACATTGCCCAGGTGTGCAGGGGAGGCTCCTTCCGTCCACACCCATTCATACACTACAGACATGCCACTCTGCCTTCCATGCATGTCTTTGGACTGGGGAGGAAACCAGAATACCTGGAGGAAGCCCCCCAGCACGGGGAGAACATGAAAATTCCACACACACACAGTGGGAATCGAACCCCCATCCCTGGAGGTGTGAGGCAAACATGCTAACGACTAAGCCACCATGCGCCCTGGGAAAGCACATAACCCTGAGGAACCCCACATGGACATAGGGAGAACATGGAAAACTCCAGACAGACAGTAACCTAAGCTCAGGGTTGGGCCCTTAAGCTGTGCAAAGCAGTGTAACATTTCCATAGAAATAAAGTATAAAGAAATGCAGTATTCTGTTGTTTATTCGACATGTTCCTGTACTGTTCTTATCCTTATCGTTAAGTACACTGGTAGCATCACTACCTGCACACTTCATTTCTTCCTTCTCCATATTTCCCCCAGCCCTTGAATACACATGAAATTTTGCACACGCTGTATCAAACACAAACTTGTAAGTGAAATCCGAAGATTATACTATAAAAACCACCATCCATTATAAATCTAAAGACTCTCATTCCTTACTGTACAACTCTTTAATACAACTCTCCGGACCCAAAGCAGTGCGAAAGATACTGTTATCCTTCGATTCTCAGATTCCTTATTCTCTACTAATGAGACTGAAATTTCACTTACAGTGAAAATGAAGACTTCCTCCAAAAAAGCAAGGAAATATGTGATTATTTTTATAACTGTGGGTTCCATAATAAAGTCATCGATCATGCCATGGCCTGTATTACCATTATTATAGAGAACAGATGCATTACACAACCCACTGCTTAGACAGAGTGAATTCCTATGGTGCTCTCCTACCATCTTACTAATAAAACAGTTTAAAATATTTATACTTAAAAACATTTTACGAAAGCCTGCAGGATGATGCAGAGACTGCTTATATTTTTAAGGAACCTTCACTCATCTTCTCAAGATGTTGCAAAAACAGACATCCTTGTCCGAAGTGAATTAAACAGTACTCACAAGACCTAAAGGATAATTTTTTTGCCACTCATCAATCCTTGTACATCACTGCAGGAGTTTATTGTGTTTCCTGCAAGAGATCTAACCAGTTGTACATTGTAGAAACCAAGAGGAGACTGGCTGATTGTGAAGTCAATCCCATGCTATTGTTATGGAAGTAATGAAGAGAGGAAGGGCAAAAGAGCTCATTTACACTCATTTAAACCTTGAAAATCTTTAGGTGTATTGGCTACAACAGTATAAAACCACATCGGGTTACACTCCTGTCAGCCGAGAAGAGGAACCTGAGGCTACAGCGGGAACAGGTTCACCACAACTGGGCAATTGATTGGGCACCAAATCATTTCCTGTTGAATCACGATTTCTGCAGTGACATGCAGATAGTAGGGTTAGGATTTGGCATCAACAGCATGAATCCATGGACACAACCCATCTTGTTACAACAAATCACCAGCATAACTGGAGTTGTATTGGTATATGTTTTCTTGGCAAACTTTTGGCACTTTAATATCGATTATGAATCATTTCAATGCCATGACCTTTATTAATACTCTTGGGCCCTTGAGCAAGGCCCTTAACCCTCTCTGCTCCAGGGACACCGTATCAAGACTGACCCTGCGCTCTGACCCCAGCTTCCAAACAAGCTGGAAAATGCGGAAAAAAAATAATTTCACTGTGCTAAAATGTATACGTGACAAATAAAGGCTTCTTCTTCTTCTTTTCATTATGGCCACAATTTACCAATTTTATAAAGACTACTTCCATAATAATAATGTGTCATGTCACAAACCACAAGTCATGTCAACCTGGTTCCTTGAGCATGACTAAGAGTTCAGTGTACTTCAGTGGCCTCGCCAGTCACCAAATAGAACACCTCTCCGATGTGGTAGAATGGAAGACTCACAGCATGAATGTATTGTTCACAGCATAAATGTGAAGCAATTATGT
>JAFFST010046447.1:14538-25145 GCA_022414735.1 Noturus placidus | reverse complement strand
GCGTCCCCCCCCCCCCCCCCGACACTCCTGCCATCTCTGTCAGGTGAGGGGGAGCAGAGTAGAGCGGCACAGTGTCCCGGGGCTCGTGCCAGGTGTTCCTGCTCGTCCTAATGAAACATAAAGGGCAGTGGGATGAGGAGAAAGGAGCCAAATTGAATCGGATTCTCCTTTTGTGCTGCATTATCAACTCAATTAAACGCCAGCCAACATCTGCTGCTGAACTGGCAACACAACACACTCACTCACTCATGCGTGTGTGTGTGTGTGTGTGTGTGTGTATCAGCTTTAGATGAGCCTACATTCTTTTTTTAACCTTCCACATATACACACGCTCTTGTTAAGGCAGGAGCTGTTTAATTGCATTGCCAATGCACACTGAAGAGGAGACAGTAGAGGAGGCAGGGTTTTATTAAGTCGTGCCTTGTTTCTTAGAAATGCACTTATTATGATGTTATCATCTCATTTTAGTAAAGTACCTTGGAGAACGGACAAGATGAGGCCAAGAGGATATCATGGCAGAGAAAGAGAGAGGGTGAGAGAAAAGGGAGTGTGAGATAAGAAAAAGACAGAAGAGGGGAGAGTGTGTATCCCAGGCTGGGACTTCATCCATCATTGGAATCAGTGTGTGCTGTAATTACTGTGTCAAATAGATGAGAAGATGCCTTGGAGGAGGACAGTATATGTGTGTTTGTGTGTGCATGTGCGTAAATGGGGGGGGGGGGGGGGGGGTAGGTCTATGCCCATAGATACCCACATAATCATTTTCCCGCCTAAGTTACTTCAACATCGACTGTCATCTGTCATGCCCACATATGGTGTCACCCAGTGCTGTCATGCTTGTCCAATATCCCCGCACCAGGTAAAGCAGGATTTCAAATAATCCTGGGCCAGCCACATGAGGGTTATCTATCATGTCAGATAATAAGTCCGTATGTTAGGGGAGACTAAAAATATGAAGGCTTGATCTGAAACAACCTCAGGGTGTAGGCTTAACCTTTTTATCAGCATAAAATATCAAGTCAGCTTGCACTGTGTGTTCTTTATTGGCACAGATAGATTTTAAAGATACCTTCTGGAAGAATTTCATTAGATCCTCTGTATCCTCTGTAACATTTACCAGTTTAAATTAAGAGAGGGTAGGACGTATTTTACAAAATAGCCATTCATTATTTTAAAAAATGTGCGTTGCAAAGATTGTAGCTATATTCTCTGTCAGTTACAATCAAAACTAATTAAAAATTTGTCTTTGAAAATGTAGCCTAATTAATAATTATTCTCTAGTTAAAAGTTAGGCACCCTCTTTTTTTTAAAATACTTATTTTGTCTGAGATGTTTATTTTATGACTTCTGCAGTACTGGGTCAACAAAAAACACTTTTAGATTTCCAAATCTTACTTCTTCAACTAAAATTAAATGTTACAGTAACATTATTGTATGTCAGTTAAAAAGGTACCATATTACATAATAGACTTCCTTTCAGACACAAATAAAATCCATTCAATAAGCGCTGGTACACTTGTATTAAACAAGATTTGAGATTATATAAAAACAAATTATACACTTTTGTAAGACCTAGTTGCACCTACAACTTCAAATTTAATTCAAAGAATTATTCACAGATTTTGTGTGCGTGTGTGTGTGTGTGTGTGTGTGTGTGTGTGTGTGTGTGTGTGTGTGTGTGTGTGTGTTAATGGCAGCATGCACTCAAGCTGGCACAGATTCTACATGTTTGTGTAAAACCTAACAATCCGTGTTAAAATTTATCTGTCAAATTTATCAGTTATCAGTGTCATCTGATTATCTGCTTCAATGGAAGGGATAAGACATAAGGGCAATCTGTAAATCAGGCAGAATCTTTCATATTAAATGTATTGACTGTTTCCTTTTGTTGTTTTATATATATTTTTTTAAACATTTGGTTTATTGCAAGTTTTTAATGAAGAAAAAAATGATTAAATATATATATATATATATATATATATATATATATATATATATTATGACCTTATTGGGTATGTTATCTATATTTATATTTTAAGACATGTAAATATGAAAACTTCAAATAAAATTTCTACCACTAAAGGAATCTCCTCAAACTGACAAGGTAATGGCAAAATGATACCAAATATGAACTATTTGCCAGATGCGTATACACAAGCTCTGTGGCACATAAACACACACACACACACACACACACACACACACACTGTTCGCTTGAGAAGTTATGTGAAAAATGAGAAGCTCATCCCACAGCCATATGGCTCAGCAGCAGTGGCCAAGCGCGAGCAGACAAGATGGGGAGGTGGAACAAGGCATTGTCTGCTCCATTACTCCAGGCCACTGTCAAAGCCCAGCTCAGCTCGTAAAGGGCCATGCCATCACAAGGGCACTAGGGCTTTGCGTGCTCGTGAGACTGCTTGACACGACAGGATGGAAAAACATTTGTACATACTGGCCACTGTAGCCTCCATCCGGCCAAAAGAAATGTCTCGTAAAAATCCACAACAAAGAAGCAGTGACCCGGCGGAGGAGAGGCTGCCAAGTGGTTAAGATGCCTTCCTCAGCGTGGCGTGGGAATGTAGAGTTGGTGGTTATTAATTTTGCTCAATATAATCAGCCATGAAAAATTTAAATGTCACTGCAGATCAATAAATCACCTGCTGGAGTAAGATAAGGCAAAACACATGGAGAGCCATTAAAGGTCATAAGGTCATAACCTTCTTTTTTGTGTGTTGATGATGTTAAAATGTTGCTGAAATATATTCTGAAATATTACATAAAAATTTTGGAGCATTCTTTTTTTTATGATTTTCTATTTTGCTTTTTTCTCATTTAATTATTTGCAGCAAGATTATCCTCGGACGCTGATGTTTAAGCACCTCATGTGCAATTTCCCCTCTGCTGCAGTCACATTTCGGTGAGTTACACTAACTGGTTTTGTGGTTCAAGTGAAGTTTCAGCCCTGCTTTTATGCCCAAACAGCAACTCTCATGGGTCATTAGGGGAATGTAACATTTGGTGCCATATGCTAGCTGGTTGTACGGGAATCATGAGTAAGTCATTCTGTGACTAGATTTCAAGAGGGGGGGGGGGGGGGGGGCTTTGACTGATTAATTACTATGGTGACAATTGTACATTTTTGGCTGTGAAACAAAAACACAGATCATAGTGCAGTCAAGTCAGCTTTATTGTCCTATATTTACAGCATACAGAGAACACAAAAGCAATTAAATTCTTCTTCTACAGTAATGCGCTCCTACAGCTAACAAAGTGCATACGACATAACAACATATGGAGATAGCATACATGACAACATATGTGGAGAAGATATGGCACATGATTGTAATATGAATAGTGCACATATTAACTGGTATGGTATAGAACATACAGTGTAATGCCAGTAGTGATACAGATGTACATGGATGACTGTATACACCACAGAACATTGCAAAAAAAAAAAAAAAATGAATAGTATGTAGAATAGCTAAATAATATGCAAAATATACAAGTACAGAAAAAAGAGAAGCCACCATAGAAGTAGACATAGCTTGAATATAGCCAAACTGATCTAGTATTTTCACTTATAAGATTACTGTAAATCAAATAACAGATTATTAAACCTATATATAGCCTTTTTTATTATTCTTTTAAAGTTGAGATAGTCTTGTCTTATTTGTCTATTTATTTCTAAATAGAATCCAAATTATTTGACAATAGAGCTTGAAATTATTAAATATGTCTAGCAATACGTTTAATAATCTTATATTTGGTAATAAGAAATAATTGAAAAATGCACTATATTCAGTACATTTTAATTTGCTAAAATGGTATATGTTTTTACAGGAAAGACAAGCCCTAATGAGACATAAGAGATCAGAAAATATGAAATAATGTAATGATGTACATTTCAATTTATCAAATTTCAAAGTTTATTTGTCATGTGCATAAAAATTCAGGGACAAGTGGAAATTTAAATGCTTGCTGTTAAGTGTAGGTCGCTACAGCTGTGCAATATTAAAAAAAAACATACATCAGCAGATAAGGGGGAAGTAGAAGAAGTAAGAGGGGGAAACAGATAATTTAGAAATACTATATATATATATATATATATATATATACATATATATATATATGTGTGTGTGTGTGTGTGTGTGTGTGTGGTAGTAGAGTGGTAGTAAAGTGGTAATAAATTGGTAGTAAATTGGTAATAATGCCCTTATATTTTTTTTTAATCTCCAGGAGCATAATTATCCTGCTGCTGCTTATCAAATGCTACTATGAAACATTCAGATCAACTGAATGTGCTTTGCCTTTTTGTAAAAGTACAAAAGTCCACATTGAATTTATTATTCGAAGTTTCAAAACTCAGCGACCTTTCTTAGAATCAGTCCTCAGTGGTAGAATATCTTGTCAAGCTTTGAGAACCTCAGATGGCAACAGTTACTTCACTCAGAGGCATGCCAAAGGGTGGTCTCTTTTACTGAGAGATGAATGAAATAGGTTTGTTCTCCCTACCTGCCCTAGGCTTGCAAAGCGAACTGTCATTCTGGACACCTCAGAGCTATTTGTAAGTTGCCTATGGCTGAGTGGCGGGCGCCAGGTAATCAGCATGCATGCAGAGGTAATTTAAAGATGCCTCATTGCTGACAAGAATTAAATTGTGTTTTGATTTTCTCATTAGCCTAATCTCAAGTGGGCCTCGTTACTGTGTAATTTTTCAGTGTCGACACGACATCTCGTTTTGGGAGCTGACAGCTGTATGCTGCTGTTTTTAGGGGGTTGGGAAGGTGATGTTGTAGCTCGGAGAATGCTGATTGGTTGAGGAGCAATAGACACACTAGGGGGCTTGTGATGGGGGAGGTGTGTAACTTGGGTGGTGAAGATTGTTCAGACGTATCTTTCAATGTCACTTTGTTTTTGAGGTGCCATCACTTTAACAGCGGAGTAAATTAGCTTCTCAGGGCCCCTGCGCTTCTCTCCAGGTGGTTGTCTGATCCACAGTCATTGTGAGCTCTCTGTGACTGCCTCTGATCAGCCAGAATCATTACAGTCAGTTCCCTGATGCTGTTCAGTCATTTCTCCTGCAGCAAGGGACTTGGCTTATAAGTTTAACAAGAAATGTTTGAGATTTTTAGTGAAGATGTTATGAGTGTGATGAACTTCTCACATCCACTGTGTCTGATGGATTTTTGGTTTTGCATTTGAATTGCCAGACTCCTTGAGGATTGATGACCTTACCTTAAGTCCACATCTGTGTCCTTGCTACAGTCTGGGGGTTTATATTTTTCTCCTCAATTCACCACCATAAACCACTTACAGGCTTCGTCCCATAGGAAATGGAAAAAAAAACGTCCCACATGTACATGTCAGGATTAGGGTTATGGCTTCGTCAAAGCTTCCATTGGCTCAATAATTCAATAAGAAGACTAAATGAACAAAGCAGATATGGATTTAAAAACACGAATATTCATATTCATGTTCATATTTGAGGCTTTTCTGCTTTTATATGTAGTTGTTTTTTTTTTCACAATTGTTCCCCTGTCATATTTTTGACAGCAGGGTTAAATCACTGGACATAATATTCTGCATTCTTTCCCTTGCCTGTGTTTACCAGTCTTTAGCAAGACAAATCTGAAAAATCTGACCTGGGAAAACACACATAGACACACATACACCTGTTTTGCAGAGTTAAAACATTAGAGACTGGCACTCACGCTGAAAGAACTACAGGCACAAATCTGAATTAAGAACTCGATTCCATGTGGTGCTTTTGAAGTATATTATTCATCAATAACACAGATAATTTCTGTTACTCTTAGTTGTTGTGGGCCTTGGTTTCTATAGTCCAGATAATACTCATTTATTAGCAGTGTTGGTTAAGTTACTCAAAAAAAGTAATCCACTACAGATTACTAATTACTATTTTAAAATTGTAATCTGATTACATTACTGCATGTAAAAAGTAATCAGATTACTAATTACTTTACTTTCATGTTACTTTCAAAACCTATCAAACTTACACAAATACACTACAAAGTGAAACTCATAGTTATTTCAGAGATTTTAGCACGTGTCAATGTTGGATTTATCATAAAACTTGCCTCATGTGTTGTCACTGATTGTAGGACTACCAGACTAATAAAATATTAAACTTTTCTAACTAGGCTAGTTTGGTGTCGCTGGCCAAGGAGAGGTACAGCTAAGCTATCATTGTCTTTCCTTATGCTCTGCTCATATCATGTTCATGTAAAATGGAACTCAAACATTTACACACCTTGTCTTCCTACTCAGTATCAGAGGATGTTTCAGTTTCAACACCTTTAAACGTTAAAAAAAAACGAGTATGTCCATTTTCCCTCACACTGACTGGGAGCTAGCGTTTGGCAGAGTTGAGAGACTGTCAGCCAATAAGACACAGGCGTTTCCAGGTATTTTCCTGTAAACCCTGTCTGATGGTCTCACCTCCGTTAACTGAAGATATAAAATTACAGTCTTCTTTTACTGATGTTCATTTAAATAGTGACAAACCGCTCACAGTGGAGAATTATTTGGGGCTAAAGAAAAAATCTTCAGGGCAAAACATGATTTATTTTAAAAATGTACTTTTATTTTATTGTACTTAATATTGTTTTCTTAACAATAAATTGTAATGCAAGTAACATAATTCTATTGACATGAGTAACTGTAATCAAATTACATAAATTTTAAATGTAATGTGTTACATTACTGTGTTATCAGAAAAAAAAAAAAATATTAAAGGAACACGTTACACCCAACTCTGTTTATTAGTGACATAGCCTGCAGATTTGTTATTGACATTCTGAGGTTTTTTTTAAACAAATCCTGTTTGTTTGCCATTTGGAAAAGTGGAAAGGTCCACATTTCTTTATTACTCAATTTCAAATTTGGGAAACTTAACTTTTGGGTTTTTTTTTTTTTTTTTCAAATTCCATGTCAACTTCTGTGAACCTTTTTTAAAAATGCTTAAATCCTTATTATTATCATGCTTTTATGAATTAACAGCTAATGATTTTGCTGAAGGTCTGTGAAAACGAGTCTACATTATGTATAGGGCCACACCAAAGAATGGCTCAATGCAACAATATGACTATGCAAACAATGTAGTCTGGCTGAGACAGGCTTGGATCCCACACCTCAGCTCTACAGGCTAAAGACTTCCTCATTACTGCAGCCAGTGCAAAGATGACAGAGTCTACATGTTCCTAATAGGATGGCCGTTTCCTGTTTTGCAAGAGATGAGCTTTAACCCTAGTATTCTCCTACAGTTCCTGTGTCCATTACCACCATACACACTCACACACACTCACACTCCCTGGAGCTGTCACACCTGGAGCCTGGTGTCTTGCCCTCATTTGTCACTTCAGCACATCCTGCCTTTGAATATGGCAGATATTTATTAGTTTGTTTAAATAAAGACCACACTGGAATGGGCAGTAGTCAGAGCTCGTTATCTCTTTTTTTCTGTCTTCCCTCACTCTCTCCCCATTTCTTTTTTTATGTCAGAGGGCAACAGAACAGCGCCCTTTTTCATGACTTTTTTTTTTTTTTTTTTGCTTTTTTGTCAATGTTTTTCATTATATGCTTTTGGGAAAAAAAATTGGTTCCTTAAGCGATCCCTATTTAAAAAGGGAACACTCTGTTGTAAGGTTCTATATTAAAGGATTAAGCAATAATAATAATAATAATAATAATAATAATAATAATAATAATAATAATAATAATAATGTTATTAGTATTAATAGTAGTAATAATAGTTGTGGTGGTAGTAGAAGTAATCTAAAGCATATACAGCTATACTGTTGTCTGTCTCCGCATAGCAATTGCATTAAACATTGTGTAAGGTGGGTTTGGTGTACAAAAAAAAATATTGTTATAGAGAAAATAACCGAATCCCAATTATATTTATATATGGAACTATGATGTTGTGTGGCTTTTCTTCCAAAAACCCTGGCACCCTTGTTAGTAGACAATGCATCATGGAAAACCAGGAGATGGCTGGACCTTGAAAATGATCCATAACATAAATCCAGACTTGCATAAAAAATAAATTTACTCTCACATTCAGCTGCTTATATTTCCAAAAAATCTCTTAACATCTGTGAGACATAAACTGAACAAGTTTCACAGATATTTGATGAACATAAATGGAATAATGAGTCCCAAAACAAAGTGGGGGTCAATATCAAAAGTATCAGTCAGTATCTGGTGTAGCCTCCAGCTGCTTTAAGCACTTCAGTGCATCTCATCCTCATGGACTGCACCAGATTTGTCAGTTCTTGCTGTGAGATGTTCCTCCACTCTTCCACCAAGGCATTTGCAAATTCTCAATCACGTATGCGGGAACACATGGTTGCATGTAATTTTCCACTGCAAGGACGATCAGCTGTCCTTCCTGTCTCCCTGTAGCACTGTCTTAGGTATCTTACATTACAAACACTACAGTTTATTGCTCTGGCCACATCTGCAGTCATCATGCCTCCCTGCAGCAGGCCTGTGGCATGTTCACACAGGTGAGCAGGAACCCTAGACATCTTTCTTCTGGTGTTTTTCAGAGACAGTAAAAATGTCTCTTTAGTGACCTAAATTATTGTAACTGTGACCTTATTTCTTACTGCCTGTAAAGGTTAGTGTCTTAAAGATTGTTCCACAAGTGCATGTGCAATAACTGTTTATTTAAACGTTGTCACTGCCAAATTGCAGGTAAATTTATAGCTAGTATTGCTTAGCACTGACCACTAAAATTAGCTTAGCTAACACAACACCATACTACACCCTTCCTTTTTTCTGTCTTAAACTGGCCCAGGTTTCAGTTTTGTAGTACTATGCTAGACTACATCTTGATTTTGTTCTTGATGAGGCTGATTAGTCTGCATCAAAAGCTGTTTGTGTTCACTAATGTCCTGTTGACTTAGCTTTTTGAAATGTCGCAATTAAACATAACCTGGAGGGCCTTGACTTACTGCTTTAGTTTACATTCTTATATCTGTTTGGGTTTCCGCTTGCGTTTTTGTCATTAGTGCCCATTAGCATAAAAATTAGCCTGCGTTTAGGAGACTAGCTGAAACATCTGTGGTGAGGCGAATTAGGCCTAATTGAAATCTTGAATGCTTGCAGCACTGCTAATTCGCCATCTTACTAACAGCATCGGGGGGGGGGGGGGACAGCAACACATTTTGCTATTTAGAGATGTCTCTTTCTTCTGCTAATTAAGAAACAAACAAAGCACAGACACAGCAGAATTCAGATGACTAAATGTGCTCGCTATTGCACTATAATCCATATGGAGAGTGTGTTTTATTTTTAGGATTTTCTTAATGCCTGTGCTCCATTTGCAACGAATGCGAGAACAACAAAGAGTAGATGGATGTCAGCTGGGATTTTAACTAAAATGTTTACAACCAAACAAATCACTCAAACATTCAAAGTACCCCAGCTTGTGATCCAAGTGTCATTATTCATTGTCATATCTGAGCTTTGCCTCAGTGCAAAGTCATTTATTCTGAGCTTAATCGGTGTGCAGCTGTCTGCTAACCTGACTCTGGCCCGCATGCGCATTCGGCAGCAGCTGATGTGTAGCAGTGTTGCTCTGGGCTATGTTTGTGAGAGCCTCTGCTTTAGCACTGTGATCTATTGGCACTTGTAACAGTGGCGATCCATCGCATGGAACTGGCATTAACGGATGAGCCAGCCACGACAGGGGAAAAAGCTCCCTCATTTGTCTCTGTCATGGCCAGTGAGCGAGAGGAGACATTAATGCAGACCGACGGCACGCTGAGGGGATATAATTATGCCTGTGCACCTCCATGAGAGCTCTCTGGGTACTCTCCCATATTAGCCTTAATAAAGCTAGTCTAGCCATTGTCCTGTGTGGTTTCCCCATCTCTCTTCCTCTCTCTCTATCTCCGCAAAATCATCCTAAATTATAGACGCCAACAAGACAAGCTGAAACCCCAAATGGCATTTCTTCATCAATCCATCCTCCATCAACTATCTTCAATATTTAGTCTTCAAATGCACTTCATCAGTGTTATAACCATTTGCATACCACATTTCTGATGAATTCTAAAATCCATTTGGTCTGAAAGTGTTGGTTAATTTTCTACAGCAGCAATTCTAAGAGTAGTTCTGGCTACAATTCAAATGATAGGTTTATATTAATGTGCTCATTGTAATAGTTATAATTCCCATAGTAACAGCTAGTTCAAATGGATTTGTATGGCAGACATTCCACATAATCTAACTGTAATTATAAAATGATTTCGAAAAACATGTCATCATTGACACAGTGAAGCATTCTGACAGGGAATAACTGGTCTCAAAGATGTTTCACAATGGCTAACACAAAGCTTCTGTTATCTTGCAAAAAAATATAGTTGCGCTTCATAAAAAGTGCCAAAGGCTGTCTGTGTAGGCAACAGAAAAAAAAATCCTTCTGTAAATATCAACAGGTTTGGGTGTGACAATAGGAGAAATATCTCAAAAAGAAAACTGTTTTGAGCTGTTTCTTCCTATTCTATATGGTTTACATGTATTATTCTTTTTGCAAACCGTATTGCTTAACAATTGTTTTTTTTTTTTTTTTTTTT
>JAFFST010046446.1:36449-49981 GCA_022414735.1 Noturus placidus | reverse complement strand
GACTCCACATGACGAAGTGTCCTTGGGCAAGACACTGAACCCCAAGTTGCTCCCGATGGCAAGTTAGCGCCTTGCATGGCAGCTCTGCTACCATTGGTGTGTGAGTGTGTGTTTGAAATGGTGAATGAGACACAGTGTAAAGCGCTTTGGATAAAAGCGCTATATAAGTGCGCCATTTACCATTTAAACAATTGGATCTTCATTAGATTCCTCCCAAACACCTCACTATCAGTCCCCTTGTGGACATATTCCAAACCACACACCCTATTCACTTTCTAGGCAACCTAAACATCATCACCAGTCCATTTTGTGTGCATCCCAAATCAATGCATGTTTTTGTGTGCATTTGCTGAATGAGTATATTCAGCCTGGACTGAAGGTGGTTGCATAAGTGAAACTGAGATGATTGATTGCTTGTCCATCCAATAGGATGCCATAGTAAATGAAAATAGGGCGAAGCTGTTTGGTAACGAGTGTTAACGGGTACATATATATGAAGTGATGAAATATATAACTTCTACCAGTGTGTGTGTGTGTGTGTGTGTGTGTGTGTGTGTGTGTGTGTGTGTGTGATACGAAGATAAAAATGGGTAAAGAATAACCTTGAAACAGAATAATACAGTCAGACATGTCTCCACTTCCTGTCCTTTATCTGATAGAGAGACCAGAGCAAGGAGAATAGAGTGAGAAAGACAGATGGAGAAAGAGGAAGAGATAGACTAATGTAGGACAGTAGAGAAGGATATGAATGAGGGAAAGAAAGAAGGAGATTGTAGTGTTACAATACCAGGGTTGAGTTTGACAAATGGTGTATCGCTTTCTCGATACGGTAAAATAAAGTCAAGTTGCAAAGAATAAATCAACATGAAGTGTTCCATTTTACATCATTTATTTAAAGAAAAAGTCTGTATATACAACATTACTATTAATGAATCCATCCGTATTTAAACAACTTTCTTTCCTTCTTCATTCTTTCTTTTCATTTTAGGAGTCGGAGGCTGGAAGAATTCGCAGGAGTGTTGTCCTTTATTCACAAATAAACATGAACCCAAACAAACATACCCGAAGACCACTTAACATGCTAACTAATCTGCATTAGCATTTCCGGCTAAGCTTCCTATACTGGCTTCAACCAACACATGTATATAATCTACCTACGCAGGTATTCAGCCGACACTCAAACAGACTCTCTCAAATAGACAAACAATAATGTGCCACGTGTGCTTGATACCGAGGGGTTTAAATATCCAACATAATTAAGTTATACAAGAGACAACAGTTGCAAATCATAATGACATCATTCCACTTCAGAGCAGGAAGCGGAAGTTAACCAAAACAAAGTCACGTGACCAGTCAGCGTTCGTGTTTTGGTGCCATCTGCTGGCCGAGGCGTGACAACAACTTCATTTTTTCTTTCTTTCTTTCTTTCTTTCTTTCTTTCTTTCTTTCTTTCTTTCTTTCTTTCTTTCTTTCTTTCTCCAGTATTACTTTTTGCATTTCTTTCTTTATTTTTGTGCAAATCTTGTTATGCTTTTCTTTGTTTCTTTCTATGCAACTTATTTTTTTGCTTTTTACAGAATTTTCTTTTCTTTCTTTCTTTCTTTCTTTCTTTCTTTCTTTCTTTCTTTCTTTCTTTCTTTCTTTCTTTCTTTCTTTCTTTTGTTCTGTACAAATTTTATTTCTTTCTGTTCTGCATTTCTTTTGCATTTCACCTATCGATCACCAGGTGCAGCTTTGCACAGACTACATCATTAGTATTGTTTGTGTTGTGACAGCCTGAGACTCTCCCAGCTGGCCAAGGACCACTTCAACACAAACCAAGAGAAAGGTTTTTTTTTTTTTTTTTTCCAACTGAAGTGTCCTTGATAAAGGTTTGAATTTCACCAACAGCTTTGATCTCCATATTTCCAACACAACAGCTAGAAGGTTATACCCATTATGGAGTTTCCTTCAAATAAAAAAAAAATAAAAAAAACACCTATTATTCCCTCCCCTACTGTTTGATTGACAGACATACAGTGAAAATGTAAACAGGATTACAAATGGGTTTCATTTTTGGTGGAATTGAAAAAAAAAAAAGATGAGAAAGCGGAAGAGCAGACAGAAGGTTTGCTATTGCCTTTTTTAATATGGCAGAATCCTACCTTGTTAAATACTGAAAATGAAATGTCCAAAGGACTTCACATTTGCATTTTAATTCCGGCAGCCATTTAATATTGTTCATGAAAATGCAACTGAAAATAAGTTTTGCAGTTGGATTTGAATTATGGCTTCCATTACTGCTCAGAGAAAAGGAAAGAAGAGTGAGAGGGAAAAAGAGAAAAATACACAGAAATAGAAAGCAATAGCAAACGGTGGAAAGATGAGAAAGATGGGTTTTATGATTAATGAAGAAGGCAAGAAATAGACAAGGAAAGAGCATTTGAGTGTGAAGGAGGGAGCGAGCGAGACAGAGAGAGAGAGAGAGAGAGAGAGAGAGAGAGAGAGAGAGAGAGGGTTTAATTGAAAGGGAGAGACATACTGGGAAGTAAGTAGACAGAGATTGAAAAGAAATAGATGGAGAGAAAGAACAAGTCAAAGATAGTAGATAAGGGAGAGAGAGTGTAGAGAGTGAGAACGAGAGATGGGGAAAACATGATGAAAGAGAAGAAACAACAGAAAGAGATGCCACTAGATGGCAGACTTGAGTGGTACATCATCTCTGTCTCTATCTCTCCATCTCTCTAGAACACTCTCTCTGTTTCTATCATGTGTGAGAAGGACAGAGAGAGAGCGAGAGAGAGAGAGAAAGAGAGCATGCACACTAAATGTAAGTGTCATCTACAATGATGTGTTCCCGCCTCCAACATTTGCATATTCATTGCCTGCGTCACCTGTGACATCACTGAGCCAGTTTCATCAGTGTTTGTTTTGTTTATAAAGGAAGTCAAACTGAATCTTTAAATCAACTGTTTTGTTGTAATGTTATATCTAGAGAGAATAAATTTCACATTAATAACACATGAATAACAAACCCAGTTTCCATACAATCGAAAAATGTTCTTGAGGTAAACAATAAACATTTACTGCAATAAATGTAAATATGCTTGGTTGTATGGTTCTAGGAGGAGGAGCTACAGTTGTCATAGTCTTCACATATCCTTATGAGGATAAATAAAATGTTCATATATCAATATTTATATCAATGTAATACAACAATGATGAATTGTGGATTCTGATTGGTCAGAGAGTGTTTATTCATGTTCTCCAACAGTCACTGATATGGTGAAGCAGATTAAAAAAATAAATAAATAACATTAGCAGTGTTGCATTGTCCTGCTGTTAACCAGTTAACAGTAAGCCGTTAACGGGTTTTAGCAGGTTCGTGGTATAGCCTTGGCCTGCATGCTAAGGGTTAATCCACTCCTGTTTCTCTCATATCTTGAATTAGAAGTTGTAAAGGCCACCTGCAGTGAGTTTAATGTTCACTGAGGAGGGAGGAACGTTTCAAATGAAGCTGAGCGCTTTAGCTGCAGGGAAGGGAACAAGTGAATAAAGGAAGTAGAGATCATTCTAGACTTGATGAACCGAAGGGTTAATGATGCTCGTCTTTGGCTCATCACTTCCTTTCTTCAAGGCTTTAATCTTACTTATATATTTAGAAACTCGCTCAGGTGTTTAGGAGGGCGTGTGTCCCAAACGGCCGTTCGCTCCCTCCATATCTCGCTTACTTGCATTGATGATGCAACACAACACACAGAGTGTGTGATGCAACACAACATGTAGGGAGTGTGATGTAATAAATGAACTATACTCACACTACACCATACACTAAACAATACTCACACTACACCATAACTTCACAATACTCACAATATACCATAAACTACACAATACTTACACTACAACATACTGTAAACTACACAATACTCACACTACACCATAAACTACACAATACTCACACTACACCATAAACTACACAATACTCACACTACACCATAAACTACACAATACTCACACTACACCATAAACTACACAATACTCACACTACGCCATAAACTACATAATACTCACACTACGCCATAAACTACATAATACTCACACTATGCCATAAACTACACAATACTCACACTACACCATAAACTACACAATACTCACACTACGTCATAAACTACACAATACTCACACTACACCATAAACTACACAATATTCACACTACACCATAAACTACACAATACTCGCACTACACCATAAACTACACAATACTCGCACCACACCATAAACTACACAATACTCACACTACACCATAAACTACACAATACTCACACTACACCATAAACTACACAATACTCACACTACACCATAAACTACACAATACTCACACTCCACCATGAACTACACAATACTCACACTACACCATAAACTACACAATACTCACACTATGCCATAAACTACACAATACTCACACTACACCCTAAACTACACAATACTCACACTACACCATAAACTTCACAATACTCACACTACACCATAAACTACACAATACTCACACTACACCATAACTTCACAATACTCACATTACGCCATGAACTTCACAATGTTAAGACTACGCCATAAACTACACAATACGCACACTATGCCATAAACTTCACAATACTCACACTACACCATAAACTACACAATACTCACACTACACCATAAACTACACAATACTCACACTACACCATAAACTACACAGAACACATACCTCACCATCAACATGATGCACACAATATCATAAGCCATACAATCCACAGTATCAAAGTTTTTGCCAGATAGCAAAGTTTAATATTTTATGTAGCTGTTAGCTATTATTTGTTAGCTAGGATATGTCTACCATATAGTAGCAAGCTAGCTTTAGCAAACATTTATCCATTTATTTAATGCTAGAAAAAAAATAATTATTCTAATTCTGATTGAGGCACACAAGAGAACATGTTAACTCAGAATAACAGGATAAAACAAGCACTGATAAGACAGCATGACGTATACTAACTAGCATGTAGTGCGCTAATTACACGTGAGTGTACACCATAATGTCACAGGAAGTGACTTCACCCTCCTCTCTTCCTACAGAAACACTAATTTACTTCAAAGGTCGGTGTTTTTACCCAGCATGCTCTGGGGCTGCACGCCCCTGAAACTGATAGATTATTTTGTCGAGTTGTCACGACTGGAGGTTTAAGTGAAATGCCTACGGGTGGACGGCTAATTAATTCAGTTCCCTCTCCTGCACAAACACATCAGATGGCTGACGCAGACACACACTCACCGCATTTTGATGCAGCAGTGAGACCGATGGAAATACAAAGTCCTGCTATGACTGTACAGAACAAATGTTCAATACATCACTGGGGAGGAAAACATCGATTGCTGGAAGGGAGAGTGTGATGAACTATAAATGATGGGCAAGGAGATGGAAGGTGGAGGAAGGCTTGAGACAACTTAACTTTTTATTTTGGTAATTTTTTTTTCTTTTTCCGCTTCTCAACGTTCTTTTTTTTTCTTTAAAACCTGCATGCAAACACATAAACACACTCACGTTGTGCTGGTGGCTCTCTTTCTCTCTCTCTCGTGGCACGTGTCTCTCTCCCTCTTATCTTCGCCTCATCTCACTGCAACAGAGAACACTCATTAATAGAATTCCCCAAAGATATGCAATCCTTACCACTCGCCTTCTCCGGCGACGCCCTCCATTCAGAAACCGGCACTTGTCCATGCCACCGCCTCCACATACCCCCACCTCCCGACTCAGGCCAGCGAGCTATCTGGCCTGCTGCCAACTCTGGCCTGCAATCCAAACAGAGTGGAAAAGGCTGTTTTATTCACAAGACATTGGCGTCAAGGGGATCTGCCAATATCCCATTGTTAAATTCAGTGCTAAATACAAATGAGCCACGCCTAACCAATCGAGTAGTTTGTCAATATGAGGCATTGGGTATGCATTGAATTTAGACACCGCATTGACTTTTCTAAAGTACACACAAAACCGGACTGTCCCGTCAGTCTTGGGAATCAAAACCACCAGACTGCTCCAGTCACTGTGGGACTTTTCGATCACCCCTATGTCGAGCAATGCCTTGACTTTTGTCCCAAACTACATTATTTTTTGCATCCCCTGAGGATGTCTCAGTGTGGTGCTACATGAGATTAGTGCGACCGGGGAGAGTTGGAGGGAGGGGGTTTGGGGCCGTTTTTAGATTCACCTCCTATCTCCTCCTTCTTGGGAACAACGATGCCAAAGCCATGGGAACTGTCTCCTTGTTTAGATGATAATTCTGTCATGCCCTGCCTCTATCCATTTAACTTACTTCATAGTCAACGTCCCCGACGCAACGTGTGACCTCAAAGGGTCCTTGCCACTTGGTGAGTAATTTAGAGCTCAACGTGGATAGCAAAATGATGAGCTCGACGTGGGTAGCACTTTATGTCCCGGCATGAACTCTTGTAGCCGATCACCCCTTTATACAGCTGGGACTGATGGTCTTGTGCCCGTAGCAAATTCTCCTGTGTTATGTGGCTTAAGGTGTGGAGTTTTGCTCTCGGGTCAAAAACTTACTGAATTAAATTTTTACTGTTTGATGATCCCTCCTCTCAATTTTACCGAATGACGTCAAGCATGCCGCGCATCTTGCATCTTTACAATAATTTGAAGGGGAAAACCCTGTGAAGGCTTACGGAACCTCTTGTACTGCAAATAACAGGGGCTCTAACCACTTATCCCAATTTCATGCATCATCGTGAACGATCTAAGGAATCATATGTTTAAGTGAAACCATTCTACCAGTCCATCTGTTTGCAGATGATAAACACTTGCGCAAATCGATTTAATATCCAACATTTCGTACATCTTGCGTAGTGTTTGTGACATGAATGATGTGCACTGATTAGTCAGAATCTTGTTTGGGATCCTGATTTGGGAGATACCACAGAAGAGTGCCTCCGCAACATTCCGTGTGGAGATATTGTGGTGAGGCACTGCTTCTGGATGTCACAATGCGTAGTATTAAAACTAATAAAAAGTGATGCCCTCATATGATCTAATGACCAAAAGAGGTCTGTACCAATCGTTTCAAAGGGGGCCTCAATTATTGGGAGTGGCTGGAAGGGCACTTTTGGGGTGGCCGGTGGGTTCACCAGCTGGCATTTGCGACATGCTGCAAACCACCTACAAACATTGCCGAATGCCTGGCCAATACAACCAGGCCATGATCCGGCCGGTTCTCCCCTGCCCTAAACACCCCACAATTGGATTATTTTAAGCTGCCTGGAATACCAATTCCCAACGGCTCCTCTGAACCAACAGCTGGGTTATGTCTTCCTCAGTGTGAGTGTCCTGTGTCACTTGATATAACTTATCCTTAATAAACAAGAAATAGAGGTGAGAGAGCGTAACTCTGGGCTGGATCAACTGTCCATCAATTATTCTTACTTGGTCGAAGGCATGCCTATGGGTATTACTATGAGGGAAAATCACAGAGGGATAATCCTGCCAAGAGGGGAGGGGCAAAGCTCCCCCCGCTCTCGGTGTCTCCCAGATGTGGAGATGACGCCGACGCCCTGGCTCTGCCTCTCCCAAGAAAGGCTTTGCAAATTATACACCGTTTTCCCCTTCAGGAAAATTTTCATTAAAACTTTTCACTTTACAACAAAAGCAAAAGAAAATATAGCTGCAAGCATCAATATCGGGGTCAAGCCAATTATCGAAACCATGAGCAGCAAAAGAAGCTTTGTGACATGTTTTTGGTTAGAGTCCAATGAACAAAAAAATAAAATGGGTATTTCTTAGAAATGTTGTCCAGTATGTGATGCTGTTCTGAAACCGCCCAGGTAGCATCTGAGCATGATGGTTATAATGCAGGAAAACGTTCAACAGTTATAAGCCAAAAAAAGCTATTTTTTCTATCTCCTGACCAATCTTGGGCAGTGTGTAAAAACTCTGCAGGTAACCTCAGGGCCTGATGTTGGTGACACTTACCAGTTTCATCACAATCCCTCAAAGATTCGGCGATACAGCCTCAAGTTCAATTTTTCATGTTCTATAAACACATTGAAGCACCGTTCGAAAACAGTACGGTTTATCAAAATTCAGTGAATAACTATTTGTCTAGTGTGCATGTAGGTGATGGGACAAACAATGGGACAAATGGGTCTAGGAGGAGTTAGAAAAAGTAGGTTTTCAATACATTTTAAAATAGCGGACAGGAAGTTTGCTCGACCATGACGTAATTGTTATCACTGTTCACGAAATCTATCAAGACCAGTCTCATGACAGTAGGCAAAAGTAGTCAATAGCTACTAGTATTTTTATAAACAGCATTATAATTTTTGAGTCAAAACTTTTTGAGTCCCTTCAGAGCATCGTGCCAAAGACACAAACTGAGTTTCGTAATAATACACCAAGTCATTCATAAAATACATTTTATGACTAAATTAAAAATGGCTGACATCCAAAATGGTTGACATAGGATTTTTTTATCAGTGGAGTCTGCATGCCCTACTGAATCTAATGAAACCAATTTGATGAATTTATGACAAATTGTTCAAACGTTATAAGCAAAAACATGCGTTTTCACATTTCGTGACCACTAGGGGGCACTGTTCTGAAGCTGAGCATGCACCCTCAAGCAATGATGGTTATGAAAGATAATAAGTTTCGTATGCATATGCTAAAGCGTTACAGAGATATACCTTCATGTCCATTTTAGCGTGCTCGGCATAGAATTCATCGAAGCGCCATTCAAAAAACGGTATGGTTTATCAAAATTCTGTGAAGAACTTTTTGTTTAGATGATGTAGGCCAATTTTGTGTAAATGGAGCAAACAACCTAGGACAAGTTCGAAAAATTTGGGTTTTCAGTACATTCTAAATGGTGGAAAACTTTTCAATGAAAATGACAAGGAATCAGAGGAAAAAAGAATTTTGTTCTAAGACTCACAGATCAAAAGTTATTAACATAAATGTGAGTGCAACTTTAGACAGTTGGTGGTGCTAGAGGGATTGAGTTAGAGACCAAATTTGCTGTGTTAACCCATGAGTGCCAAATTTCACAACTTTCCACAAGTGCTTCTATGGGTAGCCATCGACTCAAGAGAAGAAGAAGAAGAAGAAGAAGAAGAAGAAGAAGAAGAAGAAGAAGAAGAAGAAGAAGAAGAAGAAGACTAACGAAAAACAAGAACAAACCCGAACAACCAGGACACATAGGCATTTCCAGTGATCAAGCACTCAATAGAGGGCAGAAGCATACTGTGTCCAACATTATTGATCAGTGTTAAATTTGGTAAGGTGATCCAGAAATGCTTGCCATATACTGTAAAATGAGGCTCATTTAGGTACAGTAAAACGTTGGGCTTTACTGTACCTAAATGAGGGTGACTCAACAACTGAAAAGCGATGCAACCCATTGACTATGAATGTTGTGACTCACCTGTGACATGCTTCGTTTTTTTCTTTAGTCAGCTTTCCCTTCGAAGCAAGGGAGAACGATGTCTCAGAGATAACATTAGGTGGAGTTGTCGCCATACTAGTGCTGGGTAATGACGGGACAGATGATGAGGCACTGGGGCTATGTGACGTGTCATACACAGTGCACTCTTGTAAATCTAAAGGGAAAATCAGCGGCAGATGGTCTGTCATGTTGTTAGTGACAAATCTATTGTAACATATTAGCTTATCACAAATACTACACTTAGCTTTTTCGGCTTCTGACTTCATAAAGTGTAGCTTCCAGTGGTCCATTCGGACTGTCGTTTACTTGACGCAGATTAGCGAGGAAAAAGGTAGAACGCCAGGTCGTGTCCTCACAGATGACGTGCAAAAAAATGACCCGGCCTATCTGAAAATGCGGACACAAGAACCAACCCAGGGCTGTTCAAGGCTCTGGAGCACCTGCCGGCCATAAATCGCTGCTCTTCATCATGACACAGCTGTATAAGAGCCTGAAATACCACTGTAAACATGCTAGCTCCCTTTCTTCATGTTAATATGTAGATTCTTACCACTGTAAACATGCTAACTCCCTTTCCTCATGTTAATATGTAGATTCTTACCACTGGAAACATGCTAACTCCCTTTCCTCATGTTAATATGTGGATTCTTACCACTTTAAACATGCTAACTCCCTTTCCTCATGTTAATATGTAGATTCTTACCACTGGAAACATGCTAACTCCCTTTCTTCATGTTAATATGTAGATATTATTACCATTGAAAACATGATAGCTCCCTTTCCTCTTGTTAATATGTCGATTCTTACCACTTTAAACATGCTAACTCCCTTTCCTCATGTTAATATGTAGATTATTACCACAGAAAACATGCTAGCTCCCTTTCCTCATTCTAATATACAGACTCTTTCCTGTGAAAATATGCTAGATCTCTTTCCTGACACTAAAATATAGGCTAATAAACCATGGGAACAGTTTTGTGTGTTCAACAACAACTAGAACAACAAAACATTTCAGCATGAGGACAGAGTTAACCTGTGTATGTGGTATTCTTTAAGGTTTGCCTTGCCTCTGGGTTAACATGAGGATTGAACTTTAGCATATGTAAGAGATAAACCTTGAGGCAATACTATAATTTTGTTTAAAGTTTTATGATCTTATATGCTGCCATGTCTTAGCTAAAATAAGCTGACACTTAGGGATGCAACCCTCTCTCTGTGATGCTACAGCAGCACCAAAACTCACTCATTGTCCCATCTCACCCTTTCACACTTCTCTGATGAGATTTGAGTCATTCCCCGTGGCTGCGAGGGCAAAAATGACAGAATCACATCTCTCCATCACACAGCCCATGTCTGGAGGAACTAAAGTGTATGTGAGTGTACGTGTTTAACGGTGACCTCAGCATCATCTGATACTTCCCTGATGGAGTGTGAGGTCAAGATCTCAGTGACTCAGATGCCTGGTGAGGGTTTTTTTTTTTGGTGCCTTTGTGAGTTTTCACTTTACCTGGCCTGGTGACTGAGGCACTGCTACACCTTTAAATAAGGTCTGTGAACATGCTAACTCAATAATCTTATGCTAACACACAGGTGTCTTAACCGTGAAACCATGCTAACTCAATATTCCTATGCTAACACACATGCGTGTCTACCCTAAAAAACATGCTAATTCAATATTCGTATGCTAACATGCATCTAATAATAATAATTAATCAATTTGTATAGCGCTTTTTACGATGGACATTGTCTCAAAGCAGCTTTACAGAAATATCATTTTTACATTTACATTTACAAGCAACTTACAAATGAGAGCACACTCACACACCAATGGTAGCAGAGCTGCCATGCAAGGTGCTAGCCTGCCATTGGGGGCAACTTAGGGTTCAATGTCTTGCCCAAGGACACTTCGGCATGGGATCACCGGGCCGGGATTCGAACCACCAACACCACAATTAGTGGATTAGTGGACAACCAGCTCTACAGACTGAGCCACAGCCGCCCTAAGCATGCTAATTCAATATTATTATGTGAACACATATGTGAAAATTATTGTGCCTTAACACTGAAACATATAAGCATGTTACTTGTTTCTGTCTGTCATCACGCTAATACATACTACATAAACACAAAACGATGCTTCTGAAGGCTGTTCCACTCTTCATTCGAAGTTACCGATCTGATCTGGGATTAGATTTGCTCACAGGTCATCATAGTAATGCTAAAAATGCAAAATAAACAAAAAAAAAAAAACCCCTATATTAGTATGTTTTTAGAAGGGTATTTGTTAGCATTAGGCTGGATATTTAAAATTTTTTAACTGTTAAGATATGAGTTAAATGAAACATAATTATTTAATTATTGGCACATCTCTGTAATAACAATTGAAAATAGCCTGCACTTATACAGTACTTTTTTTTTAACCTTAGCAGTTCTACAAATCACTTTATATTGGTTCTCATTAACTCATTCACACACACACACACACACACACACACACACACACACACACACACACACACATTCACACATTCACACACTAATGGTAGCAGAGCTGCCATGCAAGGTGCTAACTTGCCATCGGGAGCATCTTGGGGTTCAGTTTCTTGCCCAACGACACTTCGGCATGTGGAGTCACATGGGCCGGGAATCGAACCTCCAACCCTACAATTAGTGGACAACCCGCTCTAACACCTGAGTGGAGTTAGCATATGCTTTAGCATATATTAAGATAAATAGCATATTTGGTAAAACATGTTCTCTAAGTTATTTACAGTATCTAACAGAAGTAAGTACACCCTCATATTTTTGTAAATATTTGATGATAACATTTCATGTGACAACACTGAAGAAATGACACTTTGCTACAATGTAAAGTAGTGAGTGTACAGCTTGTGTAACAGTGTAAATTTGCGGTCCCCTCAAAATAACTCAACACACAGACATTAATGTCTAAACCGCTGGCAACAAAGTGAGTACACCCCTAAATGAAAATGCCCAAATTGGGCCCAAAGTGTCAATATTTTGTGTGGCTACCATTATTTCCCAGCACTGCCTTAATCCTCTTGGACATGGAGTTCACCAGAGCTTCACAGGTTGCCACTGGAGTCCTCTTCCACTCCTCCATGATGACATCATGGAGCTGGTGGATGTTAGAGACCTTGTGCTCTAACATCCACTGGAGGATGCACCATAGATGCTCAGTAGGGTTAGGTCTGGAGACATGATTGGCCGGTCCATCACCTTCACCCTCAGCTTCTTTAGCAAGGCAGTGGCCGTCTTGGAGGTGTGTTTGGGGTCATTATCATGCTGGAATACTGCATACTGATCATGCTCTGATTCAGTATGTCACAGTACACGTTGGCATTCATGGTTCCCTCAATAAATTGTAGCTCCCCAGTGCCGGCAGCACTCATGCAGCCCCAGACCATGACACTACCACCACCATGCTTGACTGTAGGCAAGACACACTTGTCTTTGTACTCCTCACCTGGTTCGCCGCCACACGCGCATGACACCATGTGAACCAAATACAATGATCTTGGTCTCATCAGACCACAGGACATGGTTCCAGTAATCCATGTCCTTAGTCTGCTTGTCTTCAGAAAACTGTTTCTTGTGCATCATCTTTAGAAGAGACTTCCTTCTTGGACGACAGCCATGCAGACCAATTTGATGCAGTGTGAGGCGTATGGTCTGAGCACTGACAGGCTGACCCCCCACCCCTTCAACCTCTGCAGCAATGCTGGCAGCAGTCATACATCTATTTCCCAAACACAACCTCTGGATATGAAGCTGAGCACATACACTCAAATTCTTTGGTGGACCATGGCGAGGCCTGTTCTGAGTGGAACCTGTCCTGTTAAACCTCTGTATGGTCTTGGCCACAGTGCTGCAGCTCAGTGTCAGGGTCTTGGCAATCTTCTTACATTTATTTACATTTACATTTATTCACTTAGCAGACGCTTTTATCCAAAGCGACTTACAAATGAGAGATACAAGCAAAGTGATATCAAGCAGGGAACAATACAAGTAATGCCACTATACAAGATCTATTAATTTAGTACT
>JAFFST010046446.1:15054-29097 GCA_022414735.1 Noturus placidus | reverse complement strand
GTTTCAAATATATATATATATATATATATATATATATATATATATATATTCTCACTCTGGAATTGGAGGCATTTGGGTGTTTGTCTTAAGTGGGTGAGTTTGAGTGTTTGCGGCGTGAGTTTGAGTGTTTGCGCGAGTATTGTAGTAGTTAGTAAGGAGGGTTTTGTATTTTTTGGAGTTAGGGGGTGGTTTTGTCATGACACTGGAGGAGGCTGGAAGTAAGTACAGGAGAATCGTTTTCATTATTAAACAAACAAAACAAACCAAAACACGGGTAAAGATGAAAACACGGTCACTAGCAAGAAAACAATGAAGCTATGGTCCTGGCACAACACAAGGCATGAAATTAAGGGCAATATCCAAACTTAATAGGCTTTAGGCAAACACTCAGACATCCAACTAACAAACCTCCCAACATGACTAAAAACAACCAAACAATAATGCGCCCCTTGTACAGAAACCCAGGAACTTAAATAAGTGGCATAACGAAGGCTAAACATAAACACCTAGGGAAACTCATAAGTACTTCTGGCATGAATTAAATGAGGTCTCCCCGTATGCCTCTGGCTGGAGCTACGCCATCTCTGTAGCGCCGGAGGCTGCCATGTTAGCCTCCGGCTTGAGCTCCACGTACACCCGTGCCCCCTTCCCAAAAAGAATTAGGCTTGCCTTCTCCTCTCGGCTTGGCTGTGTGACGAGATGCACCTGCCGTTGGGGGTTCTCCGACAGGGGGGACGGGGTGCATGGCTCGGCGTAAACTATGGCGCTTGGCTGGGCCTGCTGTAGCTGCTAACATCTTGCCACCTGGTGCCCGAGTTCCACCTTTTCCTCAGGGTACTACTCCAGGAGCGCTGTAAATAGCAGTGTGGCACCCCGCCCGGATTGCTCCATCCATTGGAGCTCTGCTAACTGCCTCTGTATCCGTGCTAAGACTACTTGAATATGGGTAAGATCCCATGGCTCCAATGATCCGGGCTTCTCCGCTGTGTTGGGCGCGTTATTCTGTCACGACACTGGAGGAGGCTGGAAGTAAGTGAGTCTTTATTATTAAACAAACAAAACAAACCAAAACACGGGTAAACATGAGAACACAGTCACTAGCAAGAAAACAATGAAGCTATGGTCCTGGCACAACACAAGGCATGAAACAAGGGCAATATCCAAACTTAACAGGCCTTAGGCAAACACTCAGACATCTAACTAACAAACCTCCCAACATGACTAAAAACAACCAAACAATAATGCGCCCCTTGTACAGAAACCCAGGAACTTAAATAAGTGGCATAACGAAGGCTAAACATTAACACCTGGGGAAACTTATGAGTACTTCCGGCATGGGCATGAATCAACATAAAGGGGTCACATAACCGGGCAAAGTTCGTGGTGTGGTGCCATCTGCTGGCCGAGCCATGACAGGTTTAGGTGCAGATAGAATTTTGCTGCGCTCTTTTCTATTTATAAACAAGTGGGAAATTGATGGGTATAGTTGGGTGAATTGTGGAGAATTTTCAGTAGAATTTTACAAAACTCAATTTGAAATATTGCTTTACTTTGCTTAAATCTCCCTGTGTTACTGTATAAAATGTTTTCTGTCAGAGGCATGTGTTACCTAATGTGAAGTTAGTTGTTTTACTAGTTTGCTCTGTTCTGGAATACCATCATGTTGGTTTAGTTCTTATTTACTGATCAAGACCATTTATGGCAGTAGTCCTCAAGGATGGACAAGTTCCACTGTAGACTCTCTGGTGTAGGAGACAGCAGCACTAAATCATCTGCATAGAGCAGTGTGGTGGAGGATGTCTCTCCCTGTCTCATCCCACATTCTTGTCTAAAAGCTCATTTCTTTTCTTTCCAAGTTTCACAGCACACTCATGTTCTTGGTACATTGATTTAATGATTGCATAGATTTTCCACTTGCCTACCTATACCAGACTGGAGGCATTTGAACATCAGTCCTTCATTCCAGACCGAGTCAAATGACTTCTACAAAGCAAGCAAAGTTTTTACTCTATATGTTTTTGCTGGTTGTGTTTATTAGTGTGTGTAGTGTTTAGATGTGTTCTGTGGTGCTGTGTTTGAGTAGAAATCCTATATTATTCTTATTTAGGATGTTTTTGTATAAAAGGTGAGAATTTGTGCACAGAACACTTGACCAGGTCTGCTGCAAACACAAATGACTACTTTAGGGCATCAAATTTGTCACCATTTTTTCAAAATGGCCATGATGAGGCCTTGGTTCCAGATTGTAGGGAAACTGCTGCTGTCAGGAAAGACATTGAATAATTTACTTAAGCTTACTTAATTTACTTTGTGCATCTTGTTATTACTACAGTTGTTTAATCATTTCATCTGGACCACAGAAACTGATTCGGCTGTGTTTTCATTTCATGTAAGATTCCCCGATTCTCTTTGGTTGGGATTGACAGGTTTGATTAGATAAGATAAATAGTTTTTGCCTCTTGGTTTTTGTCTGTATTCTCTGTCTGTTTTTCAGTATCTGTGTCTTTGTGTATTTGTCTCTCTTTTAGTGCCATTTGTCTCTCTCTCTGTATCTGTCTATCTATGGATCTGACTCTGCATCTGTCTCTCTCTCTTATTGCATCTCTCTCTCTCTCTCTCTCTCTCTCTCTCACTCTCTCTCTTTCCCTGGTGGTTCTGTAACCCATCACGGGCTGGGGAGAGGCTCTGGAAGTCCTGCTCATTGCCATGGTAACGGGCTCATCGCCGAACCTTCTGACTGGAGGCAGCCAACCTTTACACACACACACACAAACTTATGCAGTGAGACAGGTGAGGTGAGGTGTAAGAGGAGCGTCTGTCCACACACTACACAATGAGAAGAAAAAGTGTTGTTTCTGCTAAACACTGGCGGTAAAACACGAAAGTTCATTTGTTAAATTAACTGAAAATGATAAATTACAACACCTGCTTCATCCTGATTTGTGATGAGAAACCAGAACTCAGGCACAATCCATAGGTCTGGGTGAGGCAGAGCCCAACCAAATATCAGTCATTCAACAAATGATCATCTTCCATTTGCAACTCCATACATTTTAAGTTACATTGAAATACTAATTATCTCTTTGGGTAATGGGACAGTTAATAATATTACCTCTTTTGTGCTAGTCCTGTACACTGTGACAACAGTAACAGGAACTACATCCATTTGAGTGCAAGTTTTCGAAATGAATACTGCCATGTCCAAAATCTTTGGTCTGTGTTAATGGTACATTAACGTTACCAATCAAGCAATAAAACATTGACAATAAGAAGTGTAGTGGGCTATCATGCTAGCTAAAGTTAGGTGAACATCAATAAAATCAGACCCTACTTCACTGAACAGGCTACACAGCTACTAGTCCAGGCTCTTGTTAGCTCAAACTGGATTATTACAATGCTGTACTCCTGGGCCTCCTAGCCAGCTCCATCAAACCTCTTCAAATGGTTCAGAATGCAGCAGCATGCCTTGTTTTCAACCAGCCCTCTTGATGTCACACCCCTCTTGATCTCCCTCCACCGGCTTCCTGTAGGCTTTTCCCACATCAAATTCAAGACCTTGTCTGGAACAGCATCTTCTCTAGATCAATACTCGCCGTGAGGTTAATGTTCCCTAACGCAACCTTCGATCTGTTAATGGCTGACGCTTGGTAGTGCCTATACTGCAAAGCAAAAGGTCCTTTCCAGAACCTACAAACTGACTGACCCTCAGTGGTGGAATGAACTTATAACCTCAATCTGTACAGCAGTATCTGTCACTATCTTCAAGCATTGGCCAAAGATGCACCACTTCCATGAACACTTAACTACCCCAACAATAGCACTACTTGTATTGTTCTCCACTTGATATATTGCTTTCCTTGAATCCCTTCATTTGTAAGTCACTTTGGATAACAGCATCTGCTAAATTAATAAACATAAATTATTGTAAGCCCCGCCCTAATTTACCTGTAATATTTAATTCAGCCAAATCAGAACAAGATGAAATAGTATGATAAAATGGTCAGTAGCTAGTGCTTGTCCCCCTAAAATTTCCTCCACAGAGGATTTTTGACATGCTATTTCTTTCTTACTTTCTTAGATCTCTCACATGACACATTCTGCCATTTTGTTTTCACTCTTTGTGAACTTTGCTTCTGGCCATCATCATGAGGGTAAAAACATCCTGCAGTATTGTCGTCCCTGGTTTGTACTATTGAAACGTGGTGAGTGAGTATAAAGAGTGAACACACCATCTTCAGCTGAATGTTTACAGTGTGGGAGTTTCCACTCGTCTGAAAGGGAGAGCCGGTGTGTGGGTGTGAATTGTATACAGGTATGTGTATATTTTTTATGTATCAGTGGGTGGTGAAATTACAGTGAGTCAGTCTTTCATTCTGTCCTTGCTTATTTGTTTATTTATTTATTTAAAGGTAGAAAAACATGCAATGGATGGATGGAGGGAGGCATAAAAAGCAAAGCAAAGAAAGAAATAAGTTTTTAAAATAGAAAGAAGAGAGAGGAATAAAGCTTTTAAAAAGCCAAAGGTCCACAGTGCAGCTTGTACCGAAATTCTCCAAAAAATGGCTGATGAATGAAAGATGAAATGGTTACTGTTTATATCCTCCAATGTTGGCTTTTCTTTGCCCTGAATGTGGCGTGAATAAATAAACGAGTTAACTTAAATAGGGAACTTTACAGATAGGTTCTCTTGTGTAATGAATTGCACTGTTGGATTCTCAGAGCTGAAGGACTTCCTGTGGTAAATGATCTCTCAGTGTGTGGAGGGCGGGGGGGCGGGTGTTGGACTGATTGTTATGCTAATGAACGATGGCACAGATTCATCATGGAGTGTTTCCTGCCTCTGGCATGTAAACAACACAGCATATGCTATGAATTATGGGTACACTATGAAAGACAAGGACCTGCTTTTATTTTTAATGCTCCCTCGTCATCCTGAGTGTGCCCTTAGCTGTCCCTGAACCAAAGATTTTTCACCTACAGGTTTTAGCAGTGTTGTCCTCTAGGGGGAGCCGTTGGGAGGGAGGAAACCAGATCATGTTGCAAGGATGATGGAGTTCCTTGTAAATGTCTGTGATGAATGTGTCGTCATCAGCGCCGCCTATGAGCATGATAGCATCTCAGGTTTCTTTAGCATGCCACTAAGTCTGTTGGAAATAAACAGAAACCAATAAACATTGCATGATCTCCTACAAGCTGTTTTCTGGAGTAGGAACATCAGATTAGCATTCAGTGAAGAGGCAGCTAACTGATGCATCACTAACATTTATTATTAGCACATAATGTATGAAAAAAAGAGAAACCTCATATCGCTGAACAGCTTCAGATGGAGCAAAGGCAAACTGCTATAGTTAATTAAAAAGAACCAGACAAGCAAAGCTGACACCAAAACCTTTACACCCAGAAACAGAAAGCCCCAAAGGATTGTGGGATTGATGGATGGTATATCGGAGAGGGAAGGTCAAGAGACTTTACTCCTGATTAATCTGCTGGTTTTAGACAAGGACATTAGCCACTGACCTTAAGCATACATCCATGGGACAAATGGAAGGAAGCTAACCGCTAGCATGAGGAAAGAAAGCTAACAAAAATACTGCAAAATGCTATTTAACATTAGCTCAGCTTTAATGCTATGACAGCTGATACACACAGCTCCTCTGCATTTAGGGACCTGGGTATATACGCTAGGGTGCTGAGAATGGATGGGCTTTGGAAAACATTGGGTGCTGGGAATGTAGTGCCCTAGAGAAATATACTGTAATGTGAAAAAAAAATAAACAATTCTTTTTGACATATTTGGACATGCAAGCATTTGATCATCTTTGAAACAGTGCGTATTAATAAAGTTGATATACTTGTAAAAAAAAAAAAAAAAAACACATAGAAAAATTGATTTCTTTCAATAATTTATTCAGCAAAAATATAAATCGATGTGATATTCCTCTGTCAAAAATGTAAGTACACCCTTTGCCTTGGAAGCTAGTATTGGCCCTTTAGCAAAATGCAGAATTCATAGTTGAATCAATGAATGTAAGCTGTCCAGTCCCTGAGGCAGTGAAGCAACCCCAAATCATAGCATTTCCACTACTGTGCTTCACAGCAGGCATGAGGTGCTTCTCCTGAAATGCTATTTTCGGTCTGTGCCAAACATGTCTGCTATTACTGTGGCCAGACAACACTCTTTGATTAGTCTGTCCAGAGCACATACTTCCAAAAGGTCTTGTCTTTGCCTGTATGATCACTGGCAAACTTACTCTAATGTTCTTTTTAGACAGCAAAATCTTTCTGATTGTAGAAACATGCACTTTGACACAAACAGCTGCAAGACTTACTACCAGATCCTGTAATGAAATTTTGAGGTTCTTGGAGACTTCTTTTTTGCATCAGACAATCTGCTCTTGGTCTGAATTTGCTATGACGGCCGGTGCTGGCCAAATTCGCAGTCATTTGAAATCTGTGTAGATAATTTTGCTTACAGTGGAATGGTGTATTTCAAATTATTTGGAGATCTTCTTAAATCCCTTGGCAGACTCATAGGCAATGGCAGCCTTTATTCTGAATGCCTTATAGACCTCTTTAGATCTTGGCATGATGACACCATGCATGTTAATAACAAAGGGAACACCAGACACTAGATATGAGTGGGGTGGGGTATAAATAAAACAGGCTATACCCTGGAGACACCTGCACTCCCTAAGCAGGTTCTAATAAGTGGCACCCAATCTCATCACCTGATTCTACTTTTCTGGATTTGAAGGTGTGATATATGTAGGGGTGTATTTACCTTTTCCAAATGACTGATCTATTATTTTTCTTTTATTAATTTAAATTGTGAAAATTACTAAAAAGTTAATCACCTTTATTAATAGGCATTGTTCAAAGAGGATCAAATATTCACTTGTCCAACTATGTAAAGAAAAACAACAACAACAATAATTTCCATGGGGTGTAATTATTTTTTCACATGACTGTATTAGGATACTGGGAATACAGAACCCTGGGGACATAAGGTGCTAAGAGTATAGGGCCCTGTAAACATAAGGTTATTTGAATGTAAGGCCCTAGAGACATTGGATGCTGGGAATGTAGGGCCCTGGGCACATAGAGTTCTGTGAATATACAGCGCTGTAGACATAGAATATTGGGAATATAGGTCCCTGTGAACATAAAGTTCTGTGAATTTAGGACACTACAGACATACAGTAGTTTATTGGGAATGTAAGGCCCTGGGTGCTGATCATCTCGGGTACTGGGAATATAGGGTTCTGGGGAATTAAGATGAACCTGGATGATTGTTTTGTTTGTTCCACAATCTGCTATGAACATGAGTGGGTTTTGGAAGCTCTGTGAATTCCGTATGGGGCAATACAGAGGACGAGAGAACATGGCCATCTGTTCTGACGTGAGAAATCACACAACAGCAAAATGACCCACAAAATATCAAATTATTTGGGTGTGAAGTTGGAGTTGCCAGGACATCTGTTAGCTTAAAATAAAGAGCCGTTAATTTTACCTCAGAGGAAATCCTCGCTATGAACAAACTGGGAATGACATCAAGAAACACACACACACACACACACACACAGAGGCACTGTTTTCTAAACCTGCAAGTGTTGCGAGTGTGAATTGGAAGCTTTTGTTTCCCCTTCCGGAATTTTCCACAGCCTTGTCTCATCAGCAAAGTTAGCAATTCACACCACATGCTGGTAATGAGACCGGACGTTAAAAATAGACAAGGAGAAACCCGAAGGACGGTGGCTGACAGTAAAATAAGAAGAATGGTTGAGTCTAGCACAAAGACTTAATTATTTTTGCATCACACTCTCTCTCTGTCTCACACACACATTATTTGACACATCTAGAGAAGTGATAATGCTAATGCTAGGTCAAGAGGGCTTCATTATATTTTAAGCTAATTAAGACCCATGGCCCCTTCAATTCAGCTAAGTATGTCATCACCATATCAAGGGCTACGTCCCAAATGCTAGCATTTGATGATTAGAGTTTATTCTTAGGAGAAGATCACAGATTGTATGCACAGAGAAGAAAAACACTTGAACTTTGTGCTATCATAACCTGTTAGCTTCTAAAAGATGAATAACCCAGGAGTCATTCTCACACTCTAGCTAATATTGTGCCTTCTGATATAAATGGTAATGCAAACAGAACAGAACATTTTAGCCATGTAGGTCAGAGATATAGGGCCCTCAGCATATTAGTATTAGCATATAGAATTAAAAACAAAGTTAGCTGAAGTTAGCACTCTAGCTAGACAGAATAGCTGACTCTAGCATTGGGGATGAAGCCCAAAAAATGCCATAGTAAGAATACTGTAACTAGACAGAAACTCAACTATTTAGGATGATGCCTCAAAAAGACTGAGGTTCTAGTAAGAACACTAACTTGATGTGAACTCTTTTGGTAAGGAAGCATTTGGTACAGACCCCTGAAATGGATGATGTTCTAACAAAAACGGATATGCTAACTAGACATGAACCTTAGCATTTGGGATGTAAAATGAACATGCGGAACACTCATCATGAATTCTGACATGACATTGTAATAAGAACAATAACTAGAGACAGAGCCTTAAAATGAACATATCAAAAGTTCTAGTGAAAATACTACTTTGGTCTGCATTTGGGACAAAGCCTAAAACTAGTCATTGTTCTAATAAGAATCCACAACTGGGTAGTTGTTGTACTGTTTGGGATTAAAATGGCCAACGTTCATGAACTGTAAGGAACATGAACTAGGGATACATTTTAGCATTGGGGACAGAGACTTAAAATGGACAGTGCTCTTGTAGGAACATCAGCTAGTCAGTGTTTGGGACATAGCCTACAATGAGCTACCTTCTTGTTAGAACACAAACTATGGTTTAGTTGAAGCATTTGGGATGGGAGATTAAAACATGCATATATTACCTGGTATTAGTAATTTGTAGCAAGAATGGTATGCTAATGCAAAAAAAAAAAAACAACAAAAAAAACAAAACAAAAAAAACCCAAAAAACATGCCAATGGCTGAAGCATGAGTGTGTGATCCACAGTTGAACAAGAGTGAATCCCTGATTCATCACACACACAACCACACATCACCTGCAGCACAGAGGAGAGATGAAGTCGCCATAGGGACTTTGACCTGGATTTTGGTAATGGTTCAGTCAGAGGAGTGACAAGTTACATGTGCGTGAAACATGGCTTAATCTCTCGCTCTGAGTTAGCATAGCCGTGGCGACACAAATCAAGGAAATAATGTCAAGGAAAGAAGAACATCAGCCCTGGGGAAAATGGTGCTACATGAAAATGAGACGGATTGGAAGGACTTACGCTCATCCGTCAGCTACCTGTCCGAGAGGGCATTTGGGAAAAGCTGATCAGGCTACATGCAAACATGTGTAGCATGACTGGACATGTACTGGTGCTGTGCCATTACTGATTTGTCAATAAAATGGCCACATTGATGTGATACTTAGAGATTGTCCTCTGTTTCTCACATCACATAACTCAAATCACTAAATATTGATCAGTAATAGTTAGCACAGAGTTGTATTTATTTATTTACAGTATCTCACAAGTGAGTACACCTCTCACATTTCTTGTAAATATTTGATTATAACTTTTCATGTGACAACACTGAAGAAATGACACTTTTTTGCCTTTTCTTTTTATTTAATAATTTTCATAAGATTCATTTACATGTGATTTATTTATATATGATACTTTTTTTTTTTTTTGGATTTATATTTTTTATTGATTCTCATACACTTTTCAGAGTACAACAAAATATATCAATACAGAATCAATATTTTTTACCCCAATAACAGCCCCTCCCACCCCACCCAAGAATGTTTACATGTGATTTATTTATTTATGATTCACGTACATGTAATTCAATTACATATGTTTCATATTATTTTCATAAATCCATACTGAATCAAATAAAAAACAAAAATAAAAAAAAAGGAGAAGGGGGGGGTAAGAGGGATAGTATTGACCATCCACCTCTCCTTAGTCTACCTCCAGGGTGCGTACATCCTTGAAGTAGGTAATAAACTGTTGCCATTTTCCCAAAAATGAATCTCCGCTACCTCTGATGTTATACTTTTTTTTTTCCAGCTTCAAAAAGAACATTAAATCTTTAAGGCAGACTGATATAGAGGGGGGTTGCGGAGAGGTCCAAGACAACAATATTCTGCGCCGAGCAAGCAACGATGCAAAGGCCACAACACTAGCTTGTCTAAGGTTCAGAGGCTGACACTGAGATGAAACACCAAAGATGGCAATTAGAGGACACACTTCTAAGAATGTCAGACATAGTCCTAAAAAAGGAGTTTTATCCAAAAGTTCTGTAGTTTGGGACAGAGTGCAAACATATGACTCAGGTTACACAATGAAAGTTTACATTTTTCACACTTCAGGAACATTGGGATATATTTTAGATAGTTTACTCCTAGAGAGGTGAGCTCTATGGACCACTTTAAATTGTATGAAATTAAGTCTAGCACAGGACGTGGTGGTCCGTATATTATCTAACACTCTGCCCAGGTATTCATCCTCAAGCTCCAGACCCAATTCCTCCTCCCAGGCACTAATGGTTTTAACATTGTAGGAATCGTCTTGAGACCAAATCGTTGCATATATCTGTGAAATAACGCCCCTTTTACAAGGATTAAGCTTGAACACCTCTTCCCATGCAGACTTTATCAATAAGGAGAGAAACCCAGTGAAGAGGGAGGAGACACAGTGCCTAATTTGAAAGAAACGAAAAAGGTGAGACGGAGGCAGGCTGAATGATGTGGATAATTCAGAAAAAATTGCAAACACATCGTTGATGAAAAGATCCTCAAAGCGTTTCAGACCCTTCTGTTCCCAAAGAGAGAATGTGGAGTCTATAAAGGAGGGGGCAAAGAGGTGGTTATTAGATATAGGTGCCCTGATTGAGGCCAAGATAGATTTAAAATGACGGCAAAACTGGTAGAAAATTTTCAGTATATATGATACATTTACATGTGATTAATTTACATGTCATTCATATTCATGTGATTCATATTCAAGTGGTTCATTTTCATGTTATTCATTCACGTATGATTCATTTAAATGTGATTCATTTACCAATTTGCTTCTCTTTAAATCCAGTTATAGACTGTGATATTACAAAGGTCTTTCTATGAGATAACCCCAGTACAATTGACTGGATTCTATAATATAATTTGTTCACCATATTAGGTTTAAATGCTATAAAAACAGATTCACAATTAAATAACATTACCCCCTTCAAAGCATTGGTATGTTCCGCCTACTCTCACAATCCACCAAACAGCGACACACCCAAAGTCTCCATAAAAAAATGAGACAGCAGTATATCCTACAAAAACGTTGTCCACAAACGTTGTCCACAAACGTTTTGTGAACGTTAAAAATAGAACAACTCGGTGAGCAAGCCGAACTAACCAAGAAATTTACCAAGTCTGATAAACAGTCTGCACATAATAATAAATATAATGTCCTTACCTTTTAAAGACTTGTAACAAATAACTTAACAGTAAAGCACGTAAAGCAAAGGGAAAAAAAAAAAAACACTAAAAAAAATAAATAAACAGAAACTCTAACCCAGTCAGAACATCAGAACAGAGAAGCACATTAATACAGAAGTAAATTTTAAGAGAAGTTGTTCCACAAAATCTAGGGGAAGTAATGCAAAGACAATATCTTCAAGAAAAATCTGAATACTGTAGAGCTGGAAGGCCGAGTGCAAGAAAATAAAAATAAAAGAAGAGCGAAAAAGAATCCGCTTTGTAGGTGATGCAGTTCACCCTGATATCAAGAGTTTTACATATTCTCCTGCTTCCGCCACTGAAATAAAGTCCTTCTGAACACCTTTATATGTAATGCAAAGCCGAGCTGGGTGAAGTATTCCATACCGAGCGCCCTCAATATCACGGAATTGACGACGAACCTCGTTAAATACAGCCCGTGCCTGGGCTATCTTGACTGTGTAGTCAGGGAAAACGGAGATGGTCAAATCCCTCACATTAATCCGCTGGAGCTCTCTCACACGACGTAAAATATCAACACAGTCACTGAGGTAGTGAAATCTGCACACAATAGCACGTGGCCGTTCACCAGGCTTGGGCTTCGGCTGAACCGGTGGCACCGGTCCAAAACCGGCTCCTTCTCCAGACCAAATGCCTCTTTTAACAAAGCCGCTACAGCAACAGTTGTATACGTGTCAGAACCTTCTGGAACTCCGACTATCCTAACGTTATTGCGCTGTGACCTTGACTCCAAATCCTCACACTTATTCTCTAATTGAGTCACGGTCGCAGTGAGAGACTCAATAGTAGTCTTCATGTGTGCTATGTCATCGGTGCAACAAGAGAGCGTGTGCTCCGTTTCCACAACAGTACCTTTTAGTGTTGATATGGTAGCCTCGGTAGCAACTTTATCACTAGTCAGCTGTGTTTTCACGTCCTGCAGGTCAAGCTGGATAGTAGACTGCACATCACTGATAATCTCCTGGAGCTCCTTTTTAAAAATATCAGCGATATCGTTCCTCAGTGAAGCCAGCAGCTCGAGCTTGAGTGCGGCGAGATCAAAGTCACCACTCAGCAACGCGAATTTAGGGAAGGAAGGGGATTCACTCACGGCATGCACACTTGGCCTCAGTTGTGTTCGAATACCATCCCGGGTTTTCATATTCTTTCCAGACATTTTAATTTACAAGGAAACGGAGTAGAATAAGTCAAAATCTATCACATGACTGAAAAGCGCAAATTAATTACAATTTTAATCGAAATTAGGAGGAGCCTCCAACTTTGCATCTTACTGTCCCCTCAAAATAACTCAACACACAGACATTAATGTCTAAGCCGCTGGCAACAAAAGTGAGTACACCCCTAAGTGAAAATGCCCAAATTGGGCCAAAAGTGTCAATATTTTGTTCGGCCACCATTATTTTACAGCACTGCCTTAACCCTCTTGGGCATAGAGTTCACCAGAGCTTCACAGGTTTCCACTAGAGTCCTCTTCCACTCCTCCACGATGACATCACAGAGCTGGTGGATGTTAGAGACCTTGTACTCCACCACCTTCAATTTGAGGATGCCCCACAGATGCTCAATAGGGTTTAGGTCTGGAGACATGCTTGTTCGGTCCATCACCTTCACCCTCAGCTTCTTGACACCATCTGAACGAAATAAGTTTATCTTGGTTCCATTAATCCATGTCTTTAGGATGCCTGTCTTCAGCAAACTCTTGGCAGGCTTTCATGTGCATCATCTTTAGAATAGGCTTCCTTCTGGGATGAAAGCCATGCAGACAAATTTGATGAAGTGTGTGGCGTATGGTCTGAGCACTGACAGGCTGACCCCCCACCCTTTCAACCTCTGCAGCAATGCTGGCAGCACTCATACGTCTATTTCCCAAAGACAACCTCTGGATATGATGCTGAGCACTTGGACTCAACTTCTTTGGTTGACCATGGCGAGGCCTGTTCTGAGTGGAACCTGTCCTGTTAAACTTCTGTATGGTCTTGGCCACCATGCTGCAGCTTAGTGTCAGGGTCTTGGTAATCTTCTTATAGCAGAGGCCATCTTTATGTAGAGCAACAATTCTTTTATTCAGATCCTCAGAGAGTTCTTTGCCATGAGGTGCCATGTTGAACTTCCAGTGACCAGTATGAGGGAGTGTGAGAGCGATGGCACCAAATTTAACACACCTGCTCCACCATTCACACCTGAGACCTTGTAACGCTAACAAGTCACATGACACCGAGGAGGGAAAATGGCTAATTGGACCCAATTTGGACATTTTCACTTAGGGGTGTACTCACTTTTGTTGCCAGTGGTTTAGACATTAATGTCTGTGTGTTGAGTTATTTTGAGGGGACAGTACATTTACAGTTACACAATGCACTACTTTACATTGTGGCAAAGTGCCATTTCTCACAAAAAATGTGAGGGGTGTACTCACTTTTGTGAGATACTGTATATATTTAGTTTATGTGTTAGTTTATTTATATAAAATGGGGGTCAGCTATCAT